>JACERP010001291.1:0-23465 GCA_014080715.1 Scenedesmus sp. NREL 46B-D3 | reverse complement strand
TGAAGCTGCATGCAGCGCGGGCCTCAAGCAGCCTCACATGCTGTCCCAGCTGGTCGTCTTCTTAAGCGATGCAGCCAGCTGGTAAGGCGCTGGTATGTCTGCGCCGCCCCGCAGCAGCACCACGAGCGCCCGCACATCCGACACCATCCTGAACAGCTTGTGGGAATCGACCTCGGCAATCATGACCTGCAACAGAACACAGATCACAGATGAACAAACAGTTGCAGTGCATGTCAGACATATGAAAGGACTGCCGCTGCTTGTCATGGATGATGGGGATGGCATGCAGCACACTGCTGCGCCTCTGCCTCATGCGCATCGTATAACAGCGACAGCAGGCAAACAGTGGCGACAGAGGGCATGCCTCCTTTCAGCTTACAGGAGCCTCTGCTGGTGAGCAACTGCTGCATGCTGGATGCACTACACACACCACTGACTGTGCCTGCCCTGTGCGCAGCCCTCACCAGATGACGCAATGGAGAGCGCTAACAGCTGTGGCACCTGATGTGCCTGCACTGCCTGCTGCTACGCACCTGGCTGTTTCCCTCCTCTTCCAGCTTTCCAGCAAACCTGTCAGCATCAGCGGCATCCTCAAATGCCACAACCCCGTCACGCATCTCCGCCACCTCCAGCACGTCAGACAGGTGCTGCTTCTTCAGCAGCTGCAGGTGACGGAAAGCAGGCAGGCAGGCAGCGGCAGCAGAAACCCCGCCACCCAGCACAGAGGACTTTAGACCAAGTCTGCATACCGGCTTGCAATCAAGAGTGGAGGCTTCCCCTGAGCAGACTGAGCAGGTTTGACCCCTTGCAGAAGCACATGCTCAATCCCACTGGCCTCAACCGTCCACCCTTCATCACATAAGCATTGAAAACTGCAACAACTCCACCTCAGTCCGATTGCCCTACATCCATCGCTTGCTACACCAGGTTTTAGGCACCCTTTTACCCATGTGACAACACCCCCCAAGAGTTGCGTGTTGCAGGGAACGTTGCGCTTGTCGCCCCTCACCTTCGCGACAGCATCTGCGGCTCCCTCCTGCTTGACCTTGGTGCGCATCGTGTACGTGTTCCTGATGTCGTCCTCTGCTGAAGCGCCTGGGCCCTTGCAGGCCAGCACAAACACAGGCCGCGGCAGCACCCAGGGACAACCATGCAGTATCTGCAGCAGGCACGTGCAGGAACCAAGCCTAGCCTGCAGTGACCAAACTAGCGAAGCAGCTGCTTCACACGGTTGGAATTACAAGCTGGCAGCTTGCAGCAAGTGCATTCAAACATGAAGATGGAGCATGCTGCAAAGTAGTGTTGCTGCTGCCTAGCTCTCACCTGATAGCAGTGATCTACATCAACCAGCGACTGTGCCTCGTATGACGCAGCAAGAGGCCTTCAAGGTATGCAGCTGTTTCTTGGAAGCTGGTCTGAGGGGTGCTGGGCGGCAGCTGCGCTTGTGACGAGCCCAGCCTGCGCAGGCGCGTAGGGCGGCAAAGTGAGTTGCGGTTGGTTCAGGGGAGTGCCGGGTGCGACTGCTGTTGTGTCAGCGAGTCATGACTAGGAACAGAGTTGTATAAGCCAGGTCTGCAGCGATAACAAAATGGCATGCGTCCCATGTCTCCCTCGCCTGCGTACCTGTGGCCGTGCATGGCCTCCTGCTCTTGCGTTCACGCCCACAGGGCTTGGGAAGTCCCGACACATCCCAAGCGCGAAGCCCTCGTTATCCTCCTCTTCATCCAGGTCAATAGTAGCATCGACAGGGTATCTGATATAACGAGTTTCACCAGAGGGGTATCGCAGGACCCGCACTTGCGTGTGCTGCTTTGAAAACCAGCAACGCACCCCTGCAGCTGGCTGCCGCCTTGGCGAATCAGCACATGGCGGGTTTTGGTGAGAAGCAACGACAACGTCCCAGCCATGCAGAGTCAGCCGAGTGCACAGGGCTTCCTGTTCAGTTTTGATCAATGCACTGATCCGTGCAGCCTCACCCAGCACAACGCTTCACGACACACTTGACACGTTTTCGTGTCACGTAGTAGTTGCAGATGCACTGGTCACCTTGTTACGGTGGGCTGGGGTTTCGGAGGGCAAGACGAGCGCTGTACGAGGACCAGCACTGCACGCTTGTATGCAGCCTGTTACCTCTTGTGGCCAAGATTTCAAGACGTAAGAACTCGTCAAAGCTGTGGGACTCAGCAGTCAAGCCAGCGAGGTACCTCGTGTGTGGTCACTGCACTTGGCAAGTACAGCAGTCTACCCACATAATATAGACGTGCAGGACCGACATGCAGGTGTAACCATTATCGCGGTATCCCCTTGCAGTATTCCCCCGCACGATCACACAGGAAAATGAGCAGGTCACCTCATCCCTGGCTTCACGACAAAAGACAGTTGTTCCGCATCACAAAATGCACACTGCACAATACTAATACATATGAATACAATGCTCTCCATCTTATTCAGCCCTGCTAGTCCCTTCCTTTGGCTTCTCAAACCGTGTCGGTGTGTCAAGCATGTACAGGCAGCACATTCCTGCACAGGTGCAAGAACAAAGCAGGATGGTTGTGAAAGTGCGCCAGTACTGCTTGCAGCGGTACAACTTGCAGACCATGCACTGGAACACTGCCAGGGCAGCGCCACTGCTCGATTCAAACATCTGCCACTGCCAACAAGGCTGCCATGTGGCACCCTGCTGAAAAGCATGCTGCACTGCTTAGACTGCTGTTGTCACCAACTGCTAAGAATGCTGTTGTCACCGCCGTCAGATGCTCACCATCGGCTCACCTGAAAATGCTGCAAAGGTCAGGATGAGCGCTGCAAGTATGCCCTCCAACCACTTGACCTGGGTCTGCGGGTGGCACATCACACGCAGCACGACAGCAGCAGGGAGGCTATGGAAACACAACACAAAATGCAGCTTCTTGTGTGTGAAATATTTCGTGTGTAATGCAGGCATGCCATTTGCGTATCTCTGCCACAAAATCCTGCTGCAGTCAGCTGCACCAGGACCCACCAGCTGCAAAACACACGCCACTTCTACTTGACAAAGCAGCTGCCTGTGTCAATTAGTCATGCACCGCACCTACACGACTCGCAAAGCACAAATGCGTATTTTGCTTGCAAGCTGCTTACCCGACACAGCTGGCCACACACGCGCACATCTGCACTGGATGCCTGCAGCCGCCGCCGCTGCTGCACCGCGGTGCTCGCGTCAGGTTGCACTGCATACACAGTCAGCTGGCGCTTGTTGAGAGCAGCCACGGCATCATGTGCCTCCTGCAACTGCTGCAGCTCAGCCGCCACACCCTGTGGCGTGCCAGAGCTAGTATCCTGCACCTGGGTGCACGTGAAGATGATTCGCGGGTCATTTCCTGCTGCCTGGATGGTTGCTGCAATGCTGTGACCAGTGCCATCACAACCAACCACCTGCACAGCACATCAGCAGCGGCAGCACCACACGAACTGGCCGCTGCAGGATTCAGCCATTGGCTGTGATGCCACTACATCACAGACGCGCAGGAGGTGCTGCATGGAAAGACTTTTGACACCTTTACACACTTCAGCTACCCATTGCTGACGAACATCTGCTGCAACAGCTGGAAGATGGTGGCAAAGCACGCTTTGCACCAAAGCACGCTTTGCACCACAACTGCCACTTGCTGCCTCAGGAACACCGCCTTGTAAGCACACACATGGTAACATGCTTCGCTCAGCTAGCTGCATGCGGCATGTACGCGAACTAGCTGCGCAACCCAAGCACTTTTGAATACTCACCACGGCGTGATCCAAGTCTGCTGCCAGCTCGCGCAGCTGCTGTTCACGGTTACTGAGCACAGCAGCAACCTGCAGCATTAGAGGCAGTCGTAGGTGCCACATGTCTTCATGCTATCTCGCTGCAGCTGTCATGCAAGGGCAACCACAGGGGCAAGCTTAATGTGCGATACCCCCTGCCTGCCTGCTCTACAGGCGCTGTCTTAGAAGCATGTGATGGACTTCGCCGCTGAGACACGGCTAAAGCGCCTGCTACTGCTCAGTGACAGCCAAAACAAGTGCGAAACTGGTTGCGACTCGCTGCCCAACCACAATGCTAGCATAACACTTACATCAGCACAGAGCAACTCACGTCATGCATGACGTACGGCACAGAGATAGAAGACTCTGCCTTGTCCATCAAGCTCTGCAGGGGAGCTAGTAGGCTCTGTGCAGCTGTGCTGCGCAGGTGGCTGGTCTTCAGCTGCATGTGCAGGAAAGACATGCAGCAGGTGCACAAAGACGTGTGCATCTTCTGCGTAACAACGTCTTCCTCTCGTGCATCAACGTGTACTGCTTAAGAACTGCCAAGTTCCTGCCGGCGCCTCACGGTGCTCACCTGACTGCCTAGCACCACTAAAATCACCTCTGGCCCCTGCTGCTGCACTGCCTCCCTGTCTAGCCAGTCGACCGTGCTTGAAGCATCACCGTCAGGGGTTATTGCGGTAGAAACCAATCCCTTCAAGGTGCTGCCCAAGTCCTTGTAAACCTGCACAAAGAAATCAGGTGCTGGTCACACAACCCTGGGATCTTTGAGCGCTGCTGTGAACTCCCCACGCAACCTTGTCAGGAAACGCGCTCGGTCGGTTTTTCGGTGAAACTAAACATGCCTGGTACGATGTTCTTGAGGCCTGTCCGGCTGCCCATAGGTACTTCTGGTTGGCCCACGAGAACAAAGGCGCAGCGATCGCAGGTGGAGTCGCATCAGCGCATGCAGCTGCACTGAAAACCACCATCAGTGCTATTAACTGCAAAAAAAGGCCCATGCTGGCTGGCACCACACACAAACAGCAGGATGGACAAAGTCTTCAGGTCACAGAACAAATGCGTGCGCGATTTGTTCTTCCCGGCAGTGCTTGCAAGGCAGACGTAACAGGAAAATCTCACTCACGTAATGAAAAGAGGAGCATGACCAGTAGTGGGGGGAAGAGAGGTTTTGCCCAGCTCAGCTGATGTTATTCTGCTTCTTTTGAACTACTGTGAGCTCTGCCACTGCTCAATCCCCTAGTTCTGGTTTTGTGCAACGATCATAGCTTTGAGCAGCCTTCATAGCAAGTCGCTGCGTTTTCAGTCGCTTGTTGTGCTCTGCATCACCACTGTTCTTGCAGACCGGTTTGTGGCGTTGCTGACGTAGGTGTTGCAATAATGCAATGAATATGGAGGTCTTTAAAAGTGGTGCCAGAAGGACACCGTGAGCAAGCATGTCCCTGCCTGGTGATGGCGTGCAGCTGGAGGACCACTGGATACAGTGCGACAGGTGCAACACTTGGAGACGTGTGCCAAGGGAAGTGGCGGACAGCCTTGTCGACGACGCCGAGTGGTGAGCTGGACACATGCTGCTGTCACCCCAGTAGGCACCACAGGGATCGTTATTCACTCACCAGACGTGCATGCAGGTACTGCGAGCTCAATCCGAACCCTCAGTTTGCAGTCTGCAGCGCCCCACAGGAGCTGACCAACGAGGAGATCGATCAGGAGGCTGCAGAGGTAAGTGTCGCTGCTGCCGCTGCTGCACAGCAGCGTGCATGGCATCAATCACATCAGGCATGCTGAGGTATGGTAGCCCTTACAACATGCATCGTTGAAGATTTGAGCTGATGTTTTTGCTACTGGCTGATGTCCATGCAGGCTGAGGAGGAGCAGCAGAATCTGCCTAAGCTGCCTGCAGTGTGGCAGCTGATCCAGGGCAATCACTACAGTCACAGGAAGCGCAAGCAGCAGGATGAAGATGACATCATGGTATGCCACTGCCCGCCCCCGTGGCGGGGCGGCGACGGCTGTGGGCCCAACTGCATCAACAGGATGCTCTGCATTGAGTGCACAGAGGTGCGCGGCTGAGCAGCTGGCAGGCTCGGCTTTGCCTGCCAACAGGCACACCTCACCTCATGATGGTGCAAGTGCACACGTGCGCACCTGTACGTCGCAGACATGGGCCGTTCTGCTCTTGTGGGAACAACACACACAGCTAAGGGCTTTCTTTGGCGGCTCAAGTATCTGCCTCTCCTGGTACCTGTGCAGGACTTCTGCCCATGTGAGAACCAGTGCAACAACCAGATGTTCACCAAGAAGCAGTACGCCAAGCTTGCAGTGGTGAGCAGCAGGCTTGTTGGAATGCCACCAGGTTCTTGTGAGCACCGCAGCTGCTGCTGCTGAGGTGTTTTGAGAAGGTTTGACTCCAGCCGCTGACAAGTGCCCAACATCAGCAGCGGTGAGAGTGCGACTGGCATCTCAAGCCTCTGACACACTCGTGTTTGTCTTGCTGTTGCTGATCTAGCTGCGGGCCTGCATGGCCACTGACCTGTGTCTGCATGATGCCGCGTGTTGGTGCGCTGCTGCAGCGCCGTGCGGGTCCCAAGGGCTTTGGGCTGTATGCTGAGGAGGATGTGGCAGCTGGGCAGTTCTTGATCGAGTACATCGGCGAGGTCCTGGAGGAGGAGGAGTACATCAGGCGCAAGCAGTACTACATCCAGACGGGGCAGCGCCACTACTACTTCATGAACATCGGCAACGGTGAAGTCATCGACGCCTGCCGCAAGGTGCGCAGCAGCAGCAGCAGGAATGACTGTTCTGGCACAGGCACAGGCAGCAGGCACAGCAGGCTGTGGGCAGCAGGTCTAGAACTTGACATTAGTAGGCTGCTGAAGCAGCAGATTGAGTGTGCTATGGAATGGTGTTCGCGCTTAAGAGTGTGCAGAGTGTAGCAGCAGGTGTCAGTTGTGCTGCTTGCCATTGGTCAGGGGATTTTTTGGACAGTGTAAGACCTGCTCCCCATGGCAACTGTGGGCTGCGCTCCTACCTGGTGTATGGCACTTGCTGGTGCTGCTGGTGCTGACAAGTGCTTGCTGGTGGCGCTGTCTGTGCTCCTGCAGGGCAACCATGCACGCTTCATCAACCACTCCTGCGAGCCCAACTGTGAGACACAGAAGTGGATGGTGCGGGGCGAGCTGGCGATTGGGCTGTACACGCTGCGGAGGATCAAGGCTGGTGAGCAGCAGCGGCAGCAGCAGCAGCGGCATCAGCGACAACCATCACAGGCAGGGTGTCAGGAAGCGCAGCTAGTGCTGCAAGCGGGAGCAGCTGGCTGGCGGAGCGGTAATGTACACCTACATGCAACGCCTACCTTGTGGTATGTTCAGGCACGCAGTTGGACAACAGGACGAGCAGCGGACATACTGCACTAGACGCAATGCAGCAGGACTCTGGAGCAGGGCAGCTGGGGTGCATATGTGCTCCGCACATGTTGCTGTGCAGCCAGAGGAGGCCTGCAAGTATGCCCTCTGCCGGCTGCCTACTTGCTCTGACTCTGCCGTGCCAGGCGAGGAGCTCACCTTTGACTACAACTTTGAGCGGTATGGCGACAAGCCCATGCGCTGCTTCTGCGGCAGCAAGAAGTGCCGCAAGTTCATTGGCGGCACGCAGGAGAGCACCGCCAACATTGTTGAGCTGGGTGACGCCGAGGATGTGACGAACGACCCCGAGCCGGTCATGGTGCGCGAGGAGGAGACCGATGCGATGGTGCAAGCCATGCTGGACAAGGAGGTTGGCACCACGCAGCGTGGCTGGGACAACAAACTGCTGAACAGGTGGGGGGGGGGGGCGGTTGTGGGACGGCGTGTAAGGCAGCAGCTCCCGACTTACTGGGGTGCTGCGTTACAGCATCGTTCAGCAGAGGAGAGACTGCATACAGGCTAGCTAACCAGGTGCATGATAGCATGGGTTTTGTCATGATGCTTGTCAGCTTGGGCTGCTCATGCATCCTGTTCCATGCACCTGCTCACCTAGGTCGTGCGTTGCTGCCCACTGCCCCCGCCCCCGCTTGCAGGCTGCAGCAGCTGTGCCAGCAGAAGGGCATCGACTGGTGCTTGAACTTGCCGGAGGAAGCCGAGGGCCGCACAGCCAGCACGCAGCAGGCTGCAGGTGCAGCCAGCCCCAGCCAGCAGGACTCGGAGGACGGCAGAAGTGCAGCAGCACTCGCCAGCACCTCTGCCGGCGTCAGCCACGCACAGGCAGCAGCATCGCCCGCCAGCAGCAGCGCTCCCGGCGGCGCAGCAGCAGCAGCCAAGGCTGGCTTGGACGGTGCCTCGTCGCCACCCCCGGCTGTGCGCGGCCCGCTCAAAGCGGCGTTCAAGCAGCTGAAGCGCAAGCGGGGTGCTGCGCAAGACGAAGAGGCTGCTGCAGCTGCAGCAGCCAAGAAGGTGGCAGCGCAGCAGCGCAAGCAGGAGCGGCAGCAGCAGCTGGACAAGCGGCGACTTAAGCAGCAAGAAGAGTTCATCCGCAGGCAGCTGCAAGAAGAGCGGCGGCTGCAGAAGCTGCACGAGAAGCAGCTGGAGCAGCAGCGCAAGCAGCAGGAGCGGCAGCAGCTGCTGCAGCAGAAGCAGGAGCAGCGGCTGGCGCAGCGGCAGCAGCGGGGACAGGTTGAGGATGACGTTGCTGATGCAGATATAGAGCAGGAAGATGAGGCGCAGACGAGTAGCAGCAGTGAGCAACTCGAGGATGCGGAAGGAGGCGATGAGCAGCAGCCGGAGGATGCTGACCTGGAGGATTCGGATGATGAGGAGCATGCGGGGCAGCAGGGGGTGCACTTGACAGGTGTGCCCTTGCCTATCTAGATATGCATTGGCATGGCTGCGATGGCTGGCTGCAGTGGCCGGCTGCAGTGGCAGCCAACCGCTGTGCACTCTGCTTTGACGCTGCATGTGTGAAACAGGACTGTGTCATGTGGAGGTTGTGTGCAAGCGAAAGTGAAGGAAGCAGCTGTTTGCGGTGAGCCATGCACCCTGCCGCCTTTGCTGCGGGGACAGGGGGCCAACGTTGGCGTGTTTTGCCTAGGTGCTGGCCCTGCTGCTCCTGTGCCTTAGGTTTTCTTCCGCTCAGCGTTCCTGCTGTCCTGCTTTGGTGCTGCCTGCAGATGCCGACCTCGAGGATGACATGAGTGACGGTGACATGCCGCCGGCTCGGCCAGCACCCGTCCCTGCGGCCAGCAACCGGCGCGTGCGCGTGGTGCCTGCCAGCCGGCGGCGGCCGCCGCTGGCGCCTGGCAGCAAGGCAGCAGCTGATGGCGGCAAGCAGCAGAAGGGCGCTACCACAGCATCTGGACGGCGCAGCTTCCTCACTCTGGCGGTGTCGACTGGTGGGTGGCTGCAAGAGGGCTGGTGGTGCAGTGCGTGGCAGCTGCGCTGTGCTGACTGCAGCAAGAGGCTTTTCTGGCCATTGGAGCGGTCAGTTGTGGTTGTCGGGTGGTGCTTGGGCCGGGCAGTTGCACAGCACCACCATGCACAAACAAGATGCTCAGTGGCGGGGGGGGGGGCCAGCATAGTATCACACAAAGCAATATGAGGGAGCGCGAGAGAGAGGAGTTTAACGGCGATCCAGTCACCATCTTAAACGGTATGAGATACCCCAATCATGCAGCACAATGTTTGCTGATTAGTATATGTGTGTGCTTTGCTGCAACCGCCTGCTTGTTGACAACCGCAGTTGGCAAGCAGCTGAAGCGGCGCAGTGAGGTTGACAGGCGGCTTGAGCAGCTGGTGGCGAAGCAGTCCTTCAGGCTCAAGGAGCCTGGCCAGCAGTCGGTCATCAAGGTGCGGCAGCAGGCAGGCAGGCAAGCAGGCCGCCACCCTCGCGGACAGGCAGGCTGGCTGTGCACATGGACCAGCAGGGATGCAACAAAATGCTGGGCGAGCTGGCAGCTGCCCTAGTAGCAGGGATTTGGTCGCCTTCACAGTCATACTTGGTGCGTTGGATGGGCGCTTGCAGACAGCTGGCCCTTGCGTGTTGACAGCTAGGCCGTGTGTCCGTGCTGCTGCTGCTGCTGCTGCTGCTGCTGGTGCGCCTGCTGCTTCTTGCAGGTGCTCCGCATGTTCAACTTGTGTGACATTGCTCCCAGGCAGGCAGACCCGCTGGTGCAGCAACAGCTGGCACTGCACCAGCAGCAGCAACAGCAGCAGCAGGGCGGCTCCAAACAGGGCTCACCCAACAAGCGCTCAGAGAATGGCGAGGCCTGGCAGCAGCATCAGCAGCAGCAGTCGCAGCGGCAGGCATCCGGCAGCCAGGTGCTTGAGTTACAACAGCAGCAGCAGCAGCACTCTGACGCTGCCGGTGGCAGCGTGCTGCTGCAGCCGGATGGTGTGCAGGATATGCACATAGACCAGGCAGCAGGCGGCGCAGCAACCGAGCAGACGCTGCCGCAGCTGCCGGCTCACCTGCAGCCGCTGCAGCCGCTGCGTGGCGCTGAGCTGGAGGCACGCGAGCGGGAGAGCGAGGCGCGCTTCAGGGCCCGGCAGCGAGCGCGCATGGCCGACCTGGGCATGCTGCTGGATGTTGTGCTGGCCAGCAGCAGCGAGAAGCTGAAGAAGGAGTGGGTGACCTGCGGCATCCTCACGCAGCTGCAGCAGACGCTGACGCGGCTGCCGATGACGCAGGAGTACAGCGTGGTGCTCGTCAAGGTGATCCGCGTGCTGGAGCACCTGCCGGTCACGCCCGACGACCTGTACACGGCCCGCAGCGCGCACGGCACGTTTGCGGACCTCATCCGCCGCATGGCGAGCAGCGCCAGCGACTGGGAGGTGCGGCGGCGCAGCCACCAGCTGCTCAAGCGCTACGCGGCATCCTCCTGCAGCGATGCGACGCTGCTGCAGCTGTACCACGTGCCGGGGCCCAACAACAAGCCGTACCTGCTGGGGCTGCACCTGCCGCCAGCTCAGGTGTCGCGGCTGCTGGCGCTGCTGCCCAAGAACGCACCGCCGCCGCACCAGGCTGGCCGGCGCGGCGAACGTCGCCACATGCAGCAGCAGCAGCAGTTCAGGGGTGAGCGCGGTTTCCCGCCTGGGCTGCCTGGTGCCATGCCAGCTCACCTGGGGCCTCCTCCCCTGGGCATGGCTGCGCTGGAGCCCCAGCAGCAGCAGCAGCACTCCAGCCCCAGCACCTCACTTGGTGCTGCACTAGCGCCCGAAGGCCCCGGGCAGGGTGCTGCACCGGGCAGCCCGCCCGGCGGCAGCGCACAACTGCCGCACTGGCGGGCAGCTGCGCTTGCGGCAGCTGGCGGTGAGGAGCCGCAGCTGATGCTGGGCAACAGGCCCCTGGGCAGGGGCGGCAGCAGCAGCCAGCTCGCTGCTGAGGGCTGGGAGGCGGGGCCGCCGCCAGCTGGCGGCCCGTGGGGCCCCGGCCCGCCACCGCCGGGCCTCCACCTGCCTCCCGCTGGCGCGAGCGCGGTGTTCCGGCAGAACAGGCACAGCAGGCACCTGCAGCAGCGCTCTCCCGGCGGGCCGTTCCCTGTGGCGCTGCCTGGAGCTGCGCCTGGCAGGGGTGGCCCCCCTGGGCCTGCGGGGGGCAGGGCAGGCCCGCCGTTTGGGCCGCCTCCGCCAGATGCCAACAACGGCTGGCATCCCTACCATGGCCGGCTTGGCGCGAGCCCTGGCGGCTACGGTCCCGGCGCGTTTGACGGCCCTGGCAGGGACTGGGAGCGCGACCGGGAGCGCGACCGGGAGTGGGACAGGGACCGTGAGCGGGACCGGGAGCTGGACATGCAGGATGGCAGGCTCCCACGCTGTTACGGCATGCCGGAAACTGCAGCAAAGCGGCAGCGCTGGGAGCAGGAGCCAGGCAGCAGGCAGCAGCAGTCACCAGGGGAGCTACTGCTGGAGCAGCAGCAGCAGCAGCAGCAGCGGGATAATCCACCCATCAGTGACTTGTGGGCTGAGGCGGCAGGTGGTGCTGCGCTGCCGCCTGACAGCAGCGCTCGCAGCAGCGGCCGCACGGTGCACAGCGGCATCGGTGTGCGGGTGCTGGAGCTGGCTAGCCCTGAAGAAGCAGCAGCAGCAGCAGGGTTGGATCCCGGCACCGACAGCAGGCCGTGGCAGCACGAACGGCCGCCAAGCAGGGGCAGGCGCAGCGGCTGGGAGCCTCTGCCACCCCCACCGCACCAGCAGCAGCAGTACGGAGCAGGGGACCCTGGGTGTGGGCGGTACGGGCCCAACCACCAGCTGCAGCAGCAGCAGCAGCAGCTGCTTCGGCGTCAGCCAGCCAGCGTGGAGGAGCTGTGCAGCATCGGCCTGTATGCGTATCACCAGCTGGGTGATGGCGCGGCACGCGATGCAGCTGCAGCGTCTCCAGCAGCATGGCTGCACCCGCCAGCGAGCCCGCGTGCCGCCGAAGCTGCAGCGCGTGGCAGCCTCTCCCCCATCATCAGTGGGCGCTTCTCGCCGCCGCTGCACGACAGCTGGCTGGCGGGGCGTGCGCGCCCGCCGGCGCCGCAGCTGCCGCCAGCTGGCGACGGCTTGGGCATGGAGGACGTGTTCTGCCTGCTGCAGGATGCAGTGGTTGCTGACAGGACGCCAGGCGTCGCGATAAGTGCGGTGCTGGCAACCAGCGAGCAGCAAGGGCTACCAGGGCAGCAGCACGCACCAGGAGGTGCACCGGACAGCGGCAGCAAGCAGCAGCAGCAGCAGCAGCAGCAACCGGCTCCACCTGGCTTCTGGCGCACACCTGGTGGCGGGGCTGACAGCTTTCACAGCCAGCAGCATCCGCCGGCAGGCTTGCGGCCCGCAATGCAGAGCCCTGCAGCAGCGCGTGAGCTGCCGCACAACGCGCGAATGCCGCAGCCTCCTCCTCCTCAGCAGCAGCAGCAGCAGCAGCAGCAGCAGCAGCAGTTCCCAGACACCTGGGATGAGCCTGGTCCGGAGTTCGAGGCGTTTGTGGCTGACTCCGTCAAGCGCCGCCTGGGCAAGTATGTGCAGCCCGACCACCCCAACCGCATCAGCAAGGAGGATGCGCAGAGCCTGTACAGGTGAGGGTGGTGCAGCAGGCGCTGCAGCTGCTGCCGGGCCTTGCGGGCGTGCAGGAGCAGGGCTGCAGCAGAGGCCGCATTGCTTGCCCTGTGGGGTGCTGTGTGGCTGTGCTGGAGGCATTACAACCGCAAGGGGGCTTGCTGTCGATCTTCACTACAGAGGTTGTTGTCGCCTTTTGTAGGCGATGTGCATGCAACTGCCTGCAGTGGTGATATGATTACAGCACAGCACTTGACCTGTTTGTGTGCTGCTGCTGCTGCTGCTGCTGCTGCTGCTGCTGCTGCTGCTGCTGCTGCTGCTGCTGCTGCTGCTGCTGCTGCTGCTGCTGCTGCTGCAGGAAGCTGCGGCGTGAGGTGTTTGAGAAGGAGGTGACAGCCTTCGGTGACCGCCAGTCTTCAGGCACCTTCAAGCCGATCGAGCGCAGCAAGCTGGAGCAGAACATCAAGGAGTTTGTGCGGCTCAGCATTCGCCGCATGCATGCAGCACGCAGCAACCCTGGCAGCATGCAGGCGGCCATGGGGTTGGGCGGCATGCTGCTGCATGGGGGTGGCATGAGGGAATCGATAACTGGGCAGCTGATGTGAGCTGGCTGACTGCATGCTTGGCAGCAAGTGTGACTTTTGAGACGTCCACCTTATGGTTTGTATGAGAAATGTGCCTGGTGTTGAGGTGTGCATGGCATGGCGCGCACCTGTGCTGCACAAATCGTGAAAGGGCTGGTGCCCTCAAAGCTTCATGGATTTGGTTGTTATTTTCTCCTTCAGGAGTTTTCAGTTCATGTGCGGTGCGCATGCGCAGCAGAGCTTGCATGGGGCGGGTGGGAGGCTGTGGGCACCCTTTGCTTCGCCTGCCGTGCTGTGTCACAACGAGCGCTACCTGCTGTTTTTAGATACTTTCACTGTATGCATGGCATGGGTGGATGTATGTGAGAGGACACGATGTATGTGCATTCACGTTAAATTTCATTGATGTTACTTAATTCGTACTGCCCTGTTTCCACAATGTGTGCATTATTCCATCTGCAGACCCTGGGGGGTGAGTTACATTGTGTGACTGGGCTGCAGTTGCTGCAGCCTGCATGTTATGCCACTTGAACAGATGTGCCTGCCTGGCAGCCGTATGTTCCACCGGGGATGACTCTGTTGATGCCCCCGTCATTTTTGACAGGAGTTGGTGTTAGTGTTTAGTTGTCATGCTGGGGAGCTTGGGCAAACAGCTTTGTACGGCTTTGTACAGGGCTTGAGTGTGCTTTGCTACAAGCAGGTGCATGGGTTCCTCGGAATGCTGCAAGAGTCAAACCCTGAAAGTCATGTAACATTGTGCCTTATGTAACAATGACAGGTATCAGACCGTCAGGGTCTGTCGAAGGCCAATGTCCATGCCTGCCTGGGTTGCGCAGAGGTGTGTGCTTCCAGCCAGTTGTGGGTACAGTGTTTGCTACCCGTGGGGTGTTACAATCGTGTCATCCCAGTGTGTGCACAACGGTCACCAGCGGCTGCAGAACATACGTGACCAGAAGTCCTTTCGTCAATGCTGTTGTTGGCGATGCAGAACTGCTATCGTTTACATGTCCAAGCTTGACTACGGGGCTGTGTAAAGGCAAAAGAGCGGTAGCGATCAGCAAGAGCAAGCGAGGAGCGCACACAGCATACCAGGTGCAGTGCACCAGGATCGTTCCCCGGCAGCAACAGACAGCAGCCGTGAAGCTTGAAACCTTGAAAAGGGGTCACGGCGCAGTGCGATAGTGCTGTAATGGAATAGCAGGGCGAGCAGCAGAGTCTTCAACAAGCGCACATCACATGGCTCAGTGGCAGACATCTGAGCATTTGGAGTTGATGGATGACGAGGATGATGATGCTGACATGCGGGAGGCGCTGGCACTCAGCATGCGCACATATCAAGCAGAACACCCAGACCAAAGCCAGGCACAGCAGCTGCCTAGTGAGTGACATGCTACGGCAGCCTGCAGGCATGCCCTGACATCGTGGCTCTTAAGCACCAGTGCACATTATGTGTCAACCACATACTGCAGCCAAACATGCGAGACATGACTGTTGAATAATTGCCAACACAAACCATGCACGTGACGCAGTTGCCGAGCATATCCTTGCAGTTGCTTGAGCGGCAACACAACATGCACCGGTCTTGGATGCTTACGTTGTGGGATGTGGGTGCAGCGGCGGACCTGAACCTTCCCGCAGTACCATGTGTGTACGCACCTGCAGGCGGCTCAGCAGATGCTGGCACTGAAGATGACGATGACCTGAGGGAAGCACTTGCCCTCAGCATGCACACATACAAGGCAGAGCAGCAGCACGACCTAGAGCACCAGCAGCAGCGGGAGCCTGGCCGGCAGCTCAACAAGCGCAGCAACGTTTCCGCAGCAGCAGGTCCTGCAACCGCAGACGGCAGCGCTGCAGCAGCAGGCACTGCAGTGGCAGGCAAAGATGCAGCACCTGCTAAGAAGCCACGTAGAAGCATCTTGCCAGGGCAGGAACCTGATGCAACAGCAGCTGTAGACGGTTCTGCTCACTTGTGTCAGGCCCACCCCAGCAACAAGGGTGTTGTGCAGCACAGTGCTGCTGCAGGAGATGCATCCGCTGGTTCCGCCAGCCAGCCCAACTCAGCGGCTGCGCTGCTGCTGGCAACAAGCGGCCTGCTTGCGCTGGGCCAGACCCCGTTAGCAGCTGCGTTGCAGCAAAACAACATCCAGCAGCATTGGCAGCAGCACAGCCTGCAGCAGCGGCAACAACAGCTGCCAGCTGCAGGAGGCCTGCCTGCGCGCTGCATGCCATCGCCTGCGTGCGGCAACCTGCAGCAAGCGGCGGCAGCAGGCGACCAGGCTGGCTTGCGGCGCAGTGCTGCGGTGCCGGACTTAGGCCAGCTTGCAGGAAATGCAGCAACGCCTGCAGGAGATGCAACAGCAGCTGCAGATGAGAACCTGGGTGCTTATCACTTTGCTGACTGGGATGATGTGGCAGATGATGACCTGGCGTCACAAGGATCAGGGGGCTCTGGTGTGGCAGGTATGAACGTGCACTACAGCGCATTGCAGCTCAACGAACAGCCTCGGCGGCAGCAGCGCCACCGCCAGGGGCTGCCACGCAGCGGCCGGGGCAGTGTTGCCAGCGAAGTGGGGGCACGGCGGCTGTACCAGCAGCGTGAGCCCGTGTGGTACACAGACCCGCTGTTCCACACCTGTTTTCCAGGCACCGTGATTGGTGCAGATGTTGCAGAGCAGGGCGGCAGCAGCACCGCTGGCGGCGCCGGCAGCGGCATCGGTAGCCGATACATAGTGGACCTGCAGTTCGCTGCCGTGCGCTACGTGGAGGCCGCGGCTGCTCAGCTGCTGCCACGTCTGTGTGTTGGCAGCTGGGTGTGGTGCAAGCCATCGATGGCCCACATGAGCCAGCTGGGGGCTGCCACCAGGGCGCGCGTGCAACAGCAACAACACCAGCAGCAGCAGCAGCAGCAGCAGCAGCAGCAGCAGCAGCAGCAGCAGCAGCAGCAGCAAGGGGACCATGACCCGTGGTTTCGTGCTGAGTGGGTGCGGGGGCAGGTGGTGGGTGCGCAGCTGCACGCGTCGGTGCCGGTGTGCGAGGTGCGGCTGGCTGAAGGCGACAGCTCCTGGTTCCCAAACATCCACTTGGAGCAAGTGCGGGAGGTGGGCGAGAGCAGCAGCGCAGCAGAGAAGCGTGGGCTTGTGCAGCAGGCAGCAGCCGCAGCACTAGCAGCAGATGTGCCAGGAACGTGGGCAGGCAATGTTCCTGCTGCAGCAGCTGTGGCTGCAGACTTGCAGCAGGCGCAGCAGCAGCAGCAGCAGCAGCAGCAGCAGCAGCAGCAGGCACAGCTGCCAGAGCCCCAGCACCAACAGGCAGAGCAGAATGCAGGCATACAGCAGCAGCAGCAGCAGCATGCTGACGTGCTCTTGGTCCATAGCAGTGGCAGCGGGCACGGCTTGCATGCTGCAGGCAGCACCGGCAGCGTCGACGGCACAGCTCACGGCAGCTGCGGAGCAGCAGCAGCCCTTGATGTGGCCGGTGCCGGTGCTGGTGCCGCAGCTAAGGACACAGATGCAACCGCAGATGCAGCAGCTGCTGCTTCAGGGCGTGGAGCTGCTGTTGTGGCAGGGCAGCAGGCAGGCAGCTTGCGTGCCGCAGCTGTGGACGGTGCATGTGGTTCAGCAGCAGGCGAACAGGTTGCAGACAGCACAGACCTGCTGCTGCTGCTGCCGCCGTTGCCAGAGGGTGCGGGTGACAGCAGTGAGGAGGCGGTGCAGCATGACCTGGGCAAGGCGGCGCCCGTAGGGCTGCAGCTGCCTGCAGCCGCTGTGGCGGTGGGCCAGGCAACAGCGCTGTAGCCTGCTGCGTGGGGGAAGCTGTGGTGGTGTGTGTGCGTTTACATGTAGAATGGTGTGGGCTGTGTGGGGTGCGCCAAGCAGCAGCCGCAGCAGCAGCAGCAGCAGTAGGTGTGTAGCATACGATCTGCGTATCTGTGTGAAACGCTGTCAGACGTTGCAGGTCGTGTCAAAGACAGGGTGATGCCTCTGGGCCTGCCAGCATGCCCCCTCACGGGCCGCTCATGCTTGCTGCCGCGGCGCAGGGGTGGCGACTGGCAATGTCAAAGCAGCAGCACCGTGACCGAGCAGGGCGCTGTGTGTCTTGTTCCTGTGGCAGCACAACTCACATTGCACTTGCACTTGCACTGTGCACGGCACGGCATGGCAAGCCACGCGTTTGCTGCTGGCGTGGCGGGGTGCAGCGCATGGTGCTGCCAGTGGCGTCGGCCGCGGTGCATCTGGGCGCTGGCGCATATGTCTTCATCACCGTTCTCTGCACTGCAGCTCCAGTAGGAAGCAGAAGCACCTTGAGGCATGATGGTGGCAGGCAGGGAAGAACCCCACTGCTCGCATGCACCTGGCGCTGCTGGCAACGTTGCTCGCTTTGGTGGAGCAGCCTTGCATGAGGCAAGGGCAGCCTGCTGCCGTGTATTGCTTTGTGTTGTTGTGAAGCGAGATACATGCAGCTGCTGGGCTCCCACAGGACGCATGCCACTGGTCGCAGCAGTGCTGTACAGGCGTTGCTTGGGTACACATGTGCGGCTCCAGCTGGCCATCGCTGCCCTTGGTATCAAGGCAACTTGCCTGCTTGAAGCAGATGGGGCTGCTGTGTTGACTCAACTATGCAGCAGCAGCGTGTATGAACGCCAGATCTTCAGGAGAATCCCTGGTGATTTGCACAGATGCTGTTTGTTTGCCTTTGACTGACTCCTTCTACTAGACCGTCTGTGGCCTTGCCCACTTTGGGTTTGAGGTGCCGCTAGCAGGCACACTCAGCCCACTGAGGTTGAAGCACCTGCCGTTGTGGAGCACTTGTGGCTCTACTCACGGAGGTATACTGTTGCCATGGACCTTAGTCACCACCTGCCGTTGTGGAGCACTCGTGGCTCTACTTCCGGAGGTATTACTAGAATGTGTTTTATCCCTGAAACCTAAGTTTGTATCTTACAATACAGATGCGAAGCAGTGCTTGAAACCGGAGGGCAGTGCAGGTGGGAGCGAGGGCAACTACTGTGCCCGCCAGTGCTGCAGCCTGTTGCTTATGTATGCGTCTTGCTGGCAGCAAGTCAGTCATCACCTGGGGATGAGTGTCATGATGCATGATGCTAGCAACAGCATGCTGTTGGCAGCAACGTGACTATGCTTGAAGGGTCCTCTGTAATGAAACAGCTAGGCGGCTTAGTGTCATCATCATCATATTTCAAGCCATAGCAGCAACGGCGGCTTAGTGTGAAGTATACAAGCAACCCCTTGTAAATGCTTGCCTGATCTGCCGCCCAAGTGGCGGGGATGTCATTCAGCAACCATCACACATGCTAGGTGCTGTTCTTCTTCACATGCACTTATAAGTGTAATTACATTGGGTGGGCTGCCAGTGTACTGCATGCTAGTGCCGTGTCCTCTCACATGCATTTACAGTGCCGTGTCCTCTCATATGCAAAAGAACAGATTCAACGGCTCCTGGGCTCCAGGTAAATGCAAAACGACATACCTTCAAAGCAATGCTTGACCAATGGCGGCCCGCTCAAGCTCTCCTGGTGCTCCGAGTGTGCTGCCATGCAGGCAAGCTGGCCAGCATCAAAGCATCATCTTCATACGCACCTGTACCGCAAACCCGTATCAAAACAACGGCAGTGTCAACGAGAGTAGCCCGAGCGGACCAACTCTCGGACTCCTTCCTCCAGCCACTTGTAGCGTCCTGCCCATCCATTCATATGCATGCTGCCCATCCATATGCATTTACAGTGGGCGTACGCAGCAGAGCTTGCATGCGGGAGGGTGGTTTAAGTGTAGGAGAGCGGTGTTCTAAATGATGTAGTGCTGCTCCATTGTTGCAGAACCTGCCTGAGTGGGGTGCCGCATGAGTCACCTTACATGTTATACTGTTCTGCTAATACGTAGCAGTCTCTGCTGAGCAGATCGTGTGTAGTGGCAGGTAGGGGCTCTACGTCGCAAGTGAACTGCCTGGATGGCAGCAGGGGTACATGAGGATCATCATCATCATTTTACTCATTCAAGCCATAGCATCAACGCCATCGGCCCCGCTGCGACCATCTTTTGTGACCACCTCTAGCAGGTCCATGGTCGTGGGTGTAGGCCAGGGCTCGCAACCACCGCTTGGCGGTTTATACAATTTACTCAAAAGGCCTCGGTCTATACCGACCAGATGGCCCTCGGTGGGTCTGTTCCGGGCCGGCAGGTGCATTTTGGCGGGAGATCTGGTCGAAACAACCCCTGTTTAGCGGCTGATATATCGACCAACCGGTTGAAGCCCATCTCCGCATATAGTAAATCCGGAGCCGTCAGCTCCTCATTTTCGACCGGTCGACGTGGTCGCGAGCCCTGATGTAGGCTTTCCCAGGTGGGGCGCACCCTCACTCTTCACGGTTGCAGCTGTTCCACATCTCATCTGTACATGTCTAATACGTGTGACTTTTATAGCTTTCTTATACCTGAGAAAACCAGGGAGGGCGCAAGGCTGCTATCAGAATGAACAGCAGCAGCAACAATACTATTGTTGCTGAGCAACACTAGCAAGCGCACGCGACCGTGCCAGGCACCCATTGTAGCGGCTGTTGCGGCAGTATGCACACAACGCATCGTGCGCACGTAAAGAACGATTTGTACACAGCTCCTGGGCTCCAGGCTGCATGTCTGCAAGGATACCTTACCATGTCATGTAGTCATTACACAGTGGCCTACGCAGCAGGAACGTTCAAGCTCCTGCCAGGCTGGCAGCTGCCACCTGTGGAACGGCATACATGTTACATAGACAACTGTAAGTGCACAGCTTATGCATGTAAGCCATGCCGCAGCTCTGATAATGTGTGCGTACACCAGCTTTTCATATTAAATGGCTTCCCTGGCGTAGAATCTCAGCTGTAGACCTGGGGTGCAGGATTCCCAACACTGAGAACATGTAGCACCACATCATCATCATAATACCCATTCAAGCCATAGCATCAGCGCCATGTTGCTTTGACACAGGACTGCTCGCTGCTGGGCCCGTTGTCACATAGATACAACACCGCGTTGCAAGGCACACGTAAGTACTGCTGAGGACACGTAGGAACTGCTAGCTGCCGCAGCTTTAGTAGGGCATAGGGCAGTCAGCGGCGAACCTGGCTGCTCGACAGCAACCGATGCCTGAAGCAGATGTGGGCACTCCTTGATGGTGTTGGAAATGTTGTCGGGGTGGTATGTGCATGGTCATTGCAGGACATTGCTGCCTCGTGTGGTCATGCCGTGACAGTGCGTGGTTTCAACAGGCTTAAGCCTGGCATCTACTGGTAGCTGACTGCAACATTCATGTCAAAAGGAGCAGCACTTTTACACAGCAGCAAAAAAGCAAGCAAGCCATGTGTGTGATACGCCAAGCTGCCAGCTAAGCTAGCTAAGCTAAGCTAGCTAAGCTAAGTTGGCTAAGCTAAGCTGGCTAAGGAGTGCCCACCAGCCACTGTGGAACACTCCTTTGCATGCATGCAGTGCTGTGTCCTCTTACGTGACCCATGAAGGTTTACGTGACCTATGACCTTGTAAAAGGCGCCGCTGCTCAATTTGACGAGACCGCCTGAATCACCGAGCTGATTCAACACCAGGAAGCCCTGCCTGAAGCACTGAGCGAGTCCAACGAGCAATCATAACCTTATGATTGAATGTTACCATGGTCTGTACGATACCGTGTTGTTGATGGTTCTGCACATAGTCGATACAACTGTGCCGAATCATGCAAGATCATGACCAGTCAACCGCCAATTGCAAGCCTGCAGCGCACCACACATGGCCAGCTGTGCAGATGTGATATGGCACAGCACTGCATGTATGCAAAGGAGTGCCTCACAGCCTACCACCAGTAGTGCACCCCATCACCAGCTGCTGATAGTTGCACCAGCAGCATCGTGGCTAGCAGGCTGCATACCGGAGGTGACCAGCGACATGTCAGCACATCCAAAACTCTTGGGACTGTCAAAACTTTGAAAATACCAACGATACACAACCTGCACTTTATCAAAGCACTGCCTCTGTGCCGGTGAACCAAGCCCAATGTTTGGGTCGGGGCGGCGCGCGAGGCCACACTACCACTAGTAAACCTGACTTGATTGCAACCCGTCTGCGTCATTGTGTTCTGCCGTTCCAAATCAAAGCAGACAAGACAAGCCCGCTGTTGCTAAACCGATCTTGGAAATGGACACTTCCTGTACATACACAGCAACCCCATCACACCAAACTACACATCCAGTCGAGCATATTCCGTTCCAAGCGATTGCCACAACAAACTCAGCAGTCCTGCCATACTTGGGTGCCCTGCTGTGCACACACGTTGTGTGCGCCACGGCTCCACCCACGGCAACAGCAGCATGCATGCACAAGCATGCACTTGTGATTAAGCTACGGGCTGTCAATGCTGGAGTCATCATTACGGGGAGCTACGACAAAGCTGCACATCAAGATGTCGCGGCAGGCCTGCAGCCCACGCAGCAACACATGCACAGCAATAACACCAGGGAACACACACTACGTCCCACACCCCTACATGCCTCACAGCAGTTCGGCTGCACCAGGCACATGCTGGCATGCCAAATGCACAGCAGACTGAGAAACCAAGCTCATTCAAGAGCTGCTGAGAACAGCAGCAGTGCCCATTGTCAAACCCCCACCCTGCCCCCCCCCCCAGGACGCAGCCGCTGGCTTCGCCACAGCAAAGCGCCGCAGTGCATTTTTGAGTTCTCCCTAGTGAAGCCTGCTGAAACTAGCAGCATCCTTTGCAGTGTGTGACGCATGCGTGGCACGTTGGGCGTGAGGAGGCATCAAGTATCCAACATGCAACACCCACAACATACAAGCGCCACAAAAGAGCCCTGCCTACCTGACCTGTACAGCCCTGCTGCATGCATGACACTTGGTGTTGATCAGCATCTGCTTGAGTAACAACAAACTGAGAGCAACCCACGCATGCTGACGGGCTGGGGGGCTTCACAAACCAGCGCCGTGTTTGCACACAACATGACGCGTGCTTCAGAAGCAGAGCAAGGCGCAGCACAACATAGTCGTGGACAGCCACGCGACACGAAGATTCGCTGCAGCAACAGAACAGCAGCTTGGCACGGCACCGACTCCTCAGCCGAGGCAGCCGCCACAAGCACAGCCCCCGCACCATGCTGCAGTGGGTCCAATATGTGTGATGGTCAAGTCTGTGTGTTGGACAGCCATCACGGGCAGGCTGCAATCCCACAAAGCAGCTGCTCCGCCACCACGACACCCCGCAGGCGTGACAGTGTACCGCATGGAGGCAGCAAGCGAGGCAGCCTGCCAGGCCTGCCGCTGCCCTGCTGCTGCGCCCCAGCCACCCGCTTGCTGCCCACGCCACGCGCTGCCTCAGAACAGCAGCAGGCACATGATGACAAAAGAGCCCAGCATCAGCAGCAGCCGTGACAGGAAAGCCTGGTGCTGCTGCTCAGGTGTCAGCGGCCTCCACATAGCCTTGGCCTGGCGGCGGCAGCAGCAGCAGCACGGGCAGCACACAGCAGACAGGACACATGATGCCAAGAGCATGAGTGTGAGCAGTACTAAGATGCATCTGTATGTGCTGCAACAGACGCCGGTGTGCGTTTCATAAAACCAGGTTCAAGGAGGTGTCGTCAGTCCTGTTTGACTGTGGTAATCTGCGCATCACTGGGCGCCGGGCGCCATTGCGACTCCTGTGTACAGCACCTGCCTGTTGGCTTGCCGCCACAATGCTATTTCTGTAGCTTTGTGTGGCCTGCTGTGTCAGACCTGCACCCTGCTGCTGCTCCCACCTGGGCCCAACTGGAAACCAAACAACGCCGGCAGCACACCCTGCTGGGTGCCACCTGCTGCACCAGCCTGCAGGCAAGGCAGGAAGCGAGCAGCAGCACACGGCGCCATGCATCAGCGACAGAGGAACACATACAACACGAAGGCACACCAGCTGACAACGTCAGCACAGATGCGGCTGACCGCTTCCCCGTGCCTGCTTTCATCTCTGGCAATGCATGTTCGGGGCTGCTGACGCAGGTGGACAAGCAGCGGTTGCGTGTACGCCGCTGCACACTGCATGGTCGCACGTGTGCAGCAGCTTT
>JACERP010001290.1:0-23485 GCA_014080715.1 Scenedesmus sp. NREL 46B-D3 | reverse complement strand
AGGCGCAGGGAGGAGGCGCATGCATGTGTCAGCGCGAGGGGATGCCTCAATTGGGATGCAGGCAGGCGCCTTGTAGGCGGCACACATTGCTGGCACTCTCTGCTTGAGCTGCCGAGTGTGGCCTTGCGATGCCAGTGCACAGCGCATGTGCTGACTCAGGCTGCCTCGCATGCACTGCCGAGCTGCGCTGTCTGTTGTGCAACAGATTTGTTTTGCGCACCTGGTTTCTGGCAAGCAGCAGCACTCCTCACACACTCCTGTGCCGAGGCTCCTGCTGTGCTGTGTCGCGTGCCGTGTCGCATGGCGTGCTGCGTGTGGGCCAGGAGGGCCTGGCGAACCTGTGCCTTGTCGGCAGCAGCACCACGCTGGTGCGGCCAAGGTGGAGGCCAACCTGCCACGCAAGCGCGGCGCTGCAGTGGCTGGCTACGACAAGGCCTGGGACAAGTTCAACCAGGTGACACGGCGTGGCTCTGCACCTGCGTGTTGGTGCCGCACGGTTGCTGATGGCTGGGGTGCCGTGGGGTGCTGCAGCGGAGCTTGCAGGTGCTGGCAATGCAATCACAAGACCTAGGCCAAATTGATGGCCCAGGTCAGCTGACGGGGCTTGATATCGAGATGCGGTGGAGGCATTGGACGTACCATGGACGGGGTGTGTGGTGCTGTTGTGCTGGAGAGGTTAGAGTTGAGAGGCAGTAGAGCAGTCGCTGTGTATGGCCAAAGTGTGCAGCACTCAGCCAGGCTTGCAGAACATGGCACGCCTTTTCGAGTCAGAGCGGCAATGTTGGCACAGAGTGGGTGACATGCACATCTTCAATCAGCATTTGTGCTGGCACTGTGCACAGTCTCCACACTGTGGGTATGTTCTTGTCACCATTCAACACAAGCTGCTGGCACCTGCTGTGTTGATGCTGCTGCCGCTGCTGCTGCCTGCAGGTGTTTAGTGCTGTGCTGCGTCATGTCGACTGGTCAGTCGTGAAGTGCCTGGTCATCGCCGGCCCTGGCTTCGCCAAAGACACCTTAAGGCGTACCTGGAGGCAGAGGCGGTGCGGCGAGACGCGCGGCCTCTGATTGAAAACAAGGCCAGCATCATCACTGCACAGGTGGGCCGTCAAGAATGCGTCTGCACTGCTGCTGGCTGGGCTGGAGCTGCGGCTTTGCTTCAGTCCCGTGCATTCCCAGTTTCAGCTGCTGCCCAAGGCGCAGTTCTCCCTCAAGCAGGTGATGGCAATGCATGCCATGGTGGTGACGCTGCCTGCCTGTTGCTGCTGCTGCTGCTGCTGCTGCTGGCTGCCTTTGCTGGGCTGGGGCCTGCAGGCGTCTTCAGCGTACAAGCACTCCCTGAAGGAGGTGCTGGCGCTGCCAGCCATAGCAGGCAGATCAAGGACACCAAGGCGGCGCGCGAGGTGGCTGCTCTGCAGGTGCGGCGCCGCTGCACCCCGAAGCAGCTGCAGCCTGCCAACATTGATAGACATCCCTGGTGGTTGTCGGGTCTGCGCGTCCACTGCTCAGTCCCCAACTCAGGACCGGTGCGCAGCACAACACGCACCCACGTATGTATGTATAGCATGTGTGGGGGCCTGGCAGAGCTGCTCAGCAGGAGCCGCCAGAGCTGTGCGCTGTTGGGCTGTGTGCGACCAAGCTGCAGCACAAACACGTGTATCAACATCCGCCTGGAGATGGCAGTGCTGCAGAGGTTGTGACCCGAGCGTAAGGACACGCACGCTGCGCTGTGCGCATCTGCAAAATGCGCTGCCAGCATGTCGCCTCCTTTGAATGCGTCACCTCGTTGGGTGCATAATTGGTTGTACAAAGCAAGTATCTTTGTTGCTGCCTGCCCGGCGCCAATTGCAGGAGTTCTATGCCATGCTAGGTGCTGACAGCAGCAGAGCTTTCTACGGCCCCGGACACGTGCTGGCTGCTGCAGAGCTGGGGGCGATACAGACCCTGCTGATCTCAGGGCGCGTGACTGGCCTGCTGCGCATCATGGCTCGGCTAACATGCGCCCTGTGCTGCACTGGTAGCACCAGCACGAGGAGCTTGTTCTGATACAGCCTGCTTGTCTGCATATACATGTGTGCATGCGCTGCATTATGCCACCCGTTGTGGCAACCACACAGCCGTGTAATGATTCTAGCAGCGGTGCCTGACGTTGACACCCGACAGCTGGCCAGTGCAAGTTATGCCAGGCAAGGTGCTCTGTGTACTTCCTGCTGCCCTGCCAGCTCAGCACATCCAGCATTATACAATACAATACAATACAATACAGTAGTACAGGACTGAACCTGCCTCAGGCACTAGCCCAGCGAGCCGTTGTTCCGCTCATGAGGGTTTCTTGTAAGTGTACCCAGTTTCTTCTTCATTGCTTGGGCGATCGAATTATGGACCTCGCGTGCTGTCGACCCCCAAAGGGTAAAAACATGTCTGTGTGCTGCTGTCTGCCGCAGATAAGCTGTTCCGAATCAACAATGTGGCGAAGCGCAAAAAGTATGCAGACTTGGTGGAGGGTGTGCGGGAGGCAGGCGGCGAGGCGCTGCTGTTCAGCAGCATGCACGTCAGCGGCGAGCAGCTCAACAACCTGAGCGGCATCGCCGCAGTGCTGCGCTTCCCGCTGCCTGAGCTGGAAGACCAAGAAATTGTGGAGGATATTTGACTTTGGTTCTTCTGAAAATGACTTTGTGGTGGTATCAGGGTAATCAGAGGGTTGAAACAGGGGGTGGTGCAGGGTGTGCAGCAAGGCCGTGCCGCCCACCGCTGCCGCAGCAGTTAGTGCTGTTGCTTCTGCTGACACGTGTCTCATTGTCACCACCCGTGCTGTTGACCATGTGCCGCATTTGAGCTGTATTTAGCAGAGTTCTCCTGCTGCAAGTCTGCTGCTAGACCATGGAACCGCCAAGAAGTTCGTGCACTGCCGTAGTAAGTATGCGTGTGCCGGAGATGGTGCAAGGGGATGCAAGTGGCACAGTATAGTAGCCTGCCATTCCTGGGACGATCACTGGTCTTCACATCGGATGTGAAAGACCACATCAACAGCTGCTGGCCAATGTGCTGCGGCTTTCAGTTGAATTTAGCAACCGGTGCGACCTGCAGCTGGCTTGGGAACCATCTCGACCAAAGCACTTCTTGAAGCTAGCCGAGGCCAGGTTAACCTTGCCGGCAACGTTACCGGGAGAAACCTGCGCTTCCTGAACACTTCCCTTGCAGCGGCTTGATCGGCTGCACTAGCTCTAGCTCATTGTGAAAAAGAATTCAAGATGTAGCAGCTGCAGGGGGCAGTAAAGGCTCTTGACGCAAGTAAGGCATTGGCGGCTGTCGCTCAGCTCCTACTATCAGTAGCACGCATTCACTTTCCTGCAGCACGTCAGTACGCAAGGCCTAGAACTACTATCATGGGTAGATTACGCCAGCCTATACATAAATACAAGCAGTTACAACTGAATGATATATCACCACACATGCTGAGCTGACTCGGAATAAGACATTCAGTACACGATGCAACTAGTAACACCTAATACCAAAGTAGGCCCACAGGCCCACCCACTAAGGAGCCAAACAAGGCTCATGGGGTCAATACCAATTAGTTGCAACTAACAATCCACCTACAATCCACCAAAATGACCCGTTGCACAGCTCTGGCAACGTGTGTGTTGCAGAGGAACTATATATACATGTGACGCACATCATCATCATCATTGTCATCATATTACCCATTTAAGCCATAGCATCAGCGCCATCAGCGCCATGTATGTGACGCACATGTCATGTACATGATGTGAAATGTCCCGAACCCCCCTTCCACACTTCCCTGCATGCCACGCCAGCTCCACCTTGCCGCTTCGTTGCCTCCTTTCAAGTGCTGTCAAAAAAACAAAACATATCTCACGCTCCCATCCCAAGGCTGCCTCACCAGCGTAAAACAGATGGCAGTATAGATCATCTTCCTCATCAGCCAGGAGGTTGTCAACCGACAGGTGCACGTGCTGACAATATCTCAGGAAGCTGGAGGTGAACAGCATCACATGTTCACTACTGCAGCAATGCCCAAACGTTGCACACCACTTCGCTTCCTGCTGTCAGGCACGAGCTGACAATATTTCAGGAAGCTGGAGGTGAACAGCATCACATGTTCACTACTGCTGCAATGCCCCACGATGGCTTCCTGATGTCAGGAGCGGCAGTATGCACTGCGTGCGCCTGGCATCAGCACAGGCTGCAGCACAGCAAGGGGGGGGGATAACACCCTTTCAGGGGCCCAGAGATAAAATTCCAGACCAGCCAAAAATCACAAGAGCCTTGTGCACAAGCACGGTCAGTCTTGCAACGCACAGGAACACTGTTCACTAGTGCCTGCAGACCCCTGCAGACTCAAGACATGCTGTACAAATGAGCACTACAACTCTCGAAACCAAAATCACAACCTCAAAACACAACACATATTTGTTGAATTGCGTGTTTTGCGTGTCAAGGCTGCATGATGCGAAGCCCGCCGGGCAGCCCAGCTGACTGCCAAACCAACGCAGCTCCACGCACGTGCATGCCAATTCCAACACCACCAGCAGCCATGCAGCTCTACTGGCGCAAAACTTGGTGCCTCTGTGCACCGACTGACCAAAGGATTGACAGGCAACCATGCCGTATCACACACAGACCACCAAACCAGCGTATGAGGTTCCAACTATCTCCTCATGCCAGCACCCGCACTCACATTGCTGCCATTAACGTAAGCTCTTTCACCTGGCACCCAGCCCAGCACGCAAACAGAGAGAAAGCAGCAGCAAGCGCCAGCGCAACTCATCTGTCAAGCAGCCAGGCTGGCAAGCTCTTCCCACTCAATGTGTGTTGTGTGATGTGATAGTGACAAACTCGGCTGCTTGAGACAAAACTAGCAGAAAATTCAGCAACCACTGCTGCATCGTACCTGCGCAACCATCTCCCCCATCCCTTGCTGCTGCTAATCACACGGCTGCTTAGGCATTGTCAACTGTTTTCACATCAGCTGCCATGGCAGGGCCGCTTGTTGCGTGCGGCATGGCCTTCTCCTCTGACCACTTGGGCTGGTAGAGGGCCACGATTATGCAGCTGGCTGCCAGGCCTGCGCCCATCACGTACATTCCACTCTCATGGCCTTGGGTCTTCTCAAACAGAGCACCGATCACGTATGGCCCCACGAACCCACCCAAGTTGCCCAGGGAGTTGTAGATGGCCCCTCCAGTGCCACGCTCTGCTCCCATCAGGCCTGCGATGTAGCTGTTGGAGATGGAGAAAGCGCCGTACACAAACATGGTGCACAGGATGAACACTGCAAAGCCGGCGGCTGGGGAGCCCTTGATGGCGGTTGGCAGCAGGCACATCAGCACAGCAGCAGAGCTCCAACTGGCGACAATGTGCCACCTCTTCTCGTTGCGGTACTGGGAGTGCCAGCTGTACAGCACCTGCCACACTGCGGCAGCTGCGTAGGGTATGGCTGTGAGCAGCACGGTAGTGACATCGGCCTGCTGGTTCTTGCTGGTGGCTGGGCGGCCCAGCACGACATTGACCAGCATGGGAGCCCACTGAAAGACACAACGGAAGCAGCAGGCAGCAGCAGGAAGACCCTGTCATGTCTGAACCCTGCCGTATGTGTCAGCAATCACCAGCCATAACAGGCGCGACAGTTGATCAAACAAATGACCTGCAAGCGACGCCAGCCGTATCCCTGTCCTCCTGCATGCAACAATGCAGCTCAAGCAGATCTCATGTTACCAACCAACACCAGCCGCCAAGCACAGCCGTACTCACGTAGATGATGCCATAGTAGGCCCAGAAGTAGAAGAAGCCCCACAGCGCAGCCACGAAGGTGATGGGGTTCCTGCAGGCGGTCTTGATCTTCTCCCAGTAGCAGGCCATGGTGCGCTCATTGTCATACTTCCTCTCGGTGCTGGCCTGGTCATTCATCACCTGCTGCAGGGCGTCACGCTCCTCCTCGCTCAGGAACTGGAGGCAGCAGGCAGCAACACCAGCAACAGTGTCAGCAGCCACAGGAACAAAGCAGCCACGGCATGCAGCCTGCCATCGCTGCAACTGTATCCACCTGCCAGCTGCCGCAGGCGCCACTCCCTGCGAGCTGCTCTGCATGAACTTGCAATGCATGCTCTGCATGCACTTGCAGAATGAAAGCTCCTGCAAGCTGCCCAAAATGCAAGCCGGTTGCCAACAGCAGCCGGCCGCCACCTCACAAGCTGTCTCTCACCTTCATCGTTGCGATGCTGCGAGGCATGACAAACACCCAGTACAGGGAGACCACCACACACATCAGGCCCTCGATGAGGAACAGCCACTGCCAGCCGCGCATGCCAGAGATGCCGTCCATGGACAGGAAGCCAGCAGCCATGCCGGCACCCGCACACTGCGAGACAAGGATGCCCATGACGATGGCAGTCATGGGCACCTGGGTGCGGTTGCGAGGGTACAGGGTCGAGACGTAGAACACCATGCCGGGGAAGGCGCCAGCCTCAAAGATGCCCAGCACGAAGCGCAGGGCAAGGAAGGTGGCCTGGTTGCGAATGCCGGCAAAGGAGGCAGCGACAACGCCCCAAGCAAAGCAGATGAAGGACATCCACAGGGGACCCCCAAAGAAATCCAGCGCACTGCGGAGAGCAGGGCAGGAACGGCAGGTGTGGTGTCAGCAAAGCCCTGAGCATGACGTGCTGTCTGCTCTTGCAGTTGCGGAGGCAATGACTGACACAGCAGGAGTTGTACAAGCAGCGCTGATGCAGGCTTGGCAGATCACAGGCACATGTTGCAGGGCAGCAGCATCACTGAAGCTGAGCCATGGGTTCTCACATGTTGCTTGGCAGCTGGAAGAAGGCGTAGGCGATGAAGAACAGTCCTGAGCCCAGGCCGTAAATAGATGGGCTGAGGCCAATGTCAGCATTGAGCTGCACGCTGGCAAAAGCCAGGTTTGTGCGGTCAATGTAGTTGATGAAGATGGTCAGGAAGACACCAACCAGCACACGCAGGGCCATCTTACGCTCAGCTGACACCAACAGCTTTCTTGTGGGTTTGTCGTAGCCTGCAGGCAACACACATGCCACCAACCGTAGTGCAGTGTCAGCGGCATACGTGCGTTACCAGCTCTGCCAGCACTCATGGGTGGCAAACTGAACGCTGGCATGCCGCAGCACAACTGGTAAGACAAGCATGTTCAAACCTTGCATAACAACATTTGGTACAAGACCTCACCTGTATAGCCACTCATTTCTGATGCAGCAACAGAGACTGCGCTCTTGCTGCGCGCCATGTCAGCTGTCTTCACCATGTTGGCTGTGCTGTTCAGGGAGCAGCAGGCGGTTGGAATCGATCACCGGAGCAAAACACGTCAGGAGGATGTTACCGGCATCATTTTGTGTGATGATCAGTGTACAAATCTGCTGGTGGACAAGACGGAATCGCTGCGCAGCACACATGGCCGGGAACGGTGATACAGCCGAACTTCACTGGCAACCCAAGCAACTGCTGTATCTGATCCTAAAATTCCTAGCAGCATCAGCACTGTACAAACACGAACAATACATATGTGACTAGCGTCCCCGCAGCTGCAGGTGCCACGCAACATCGCTTTCCTGGCACGTATCCCTAGGCACGTAGACATATGCGACGAACACTGCTGCGAGTGAGCTGCTACTGACTGCTGCGTCAAAAGCCACCGATCAGCCAGTCAGCTCACCACTGGAAGATGCGGATGCTGCTGAGCCGGTTGAGCGTGAGTGTTGTACACCAGTGAAGCCGTTGGTGTACAGGCTGAATGCCGCAGGCAGAGACAGAACGATTTCCTACACAGATCGCTGAGCCTTTAGTAGGCTGGGCATGGGATCTGGATGAGCGTGTATGTATGTCGGGTTACGATAGGGTGCTCTTGTAATCATGCCGGTTCGCATTCCTTTGCACGATATTGTCTGGCTCTGAACACACACGCAGGCCTCATTTCATATTTAAATATTGTGATGAGTGTCTTACCAGTATCATCAACCCAAGCAACGCCCGTCATTGCCCCTGCTGGTTAGCATGCGTCGCTGTGCCCTTGCTACAGACAGAGCGCTCGCTGCGTCCCTGCCGTCGACAAGCAATCCACTGTTGCATGACTCCTTTGATGTGTAACGGGGCGTCATGCGTCCTGAGTGCAGAGGCACCATAATGCCTAAAAGGCGAGCTTGCTGGTCAGCACAAACAGCCGGCAACTACTATTGCATTACAGGGAAGCAAAGCAGAGAGAAGCACAGCCCCCGAACGCCTCATGCAGGACCTCGCATGCATTGTAAGCGATGTCAGATCAGGCAGCAGGCTGCTGCACAAGTTCAGTTGTGGAATGACACCAGCTGTGCACAGCAGTCGCTGAGAAAGACAGAGCTGTCTACGGTGACTCATCTGCTGGTCAGTGTGGCCACCCCCTGAGTCAGCTACAGCATCAGCAGCTTTAGTGCAGCAGACATGCCCCAAAACTTGCCCAGCTGTGAGGTGTTTTCAGTTCAAGTCGGGTCCATTACGGACAGCAGGGCCGAGCAGGCAATACGCTGCAACACATCTGCATCACAGCTGCCCTCAAAGCTACGATTGGAAGCCAATCAGCACTGGTCTCCGCTAGAACTCAGCAGTAGAGATCTCAGCCACTGACCTAGCAGGCAGAAGGGACTTGAGGGCAGAGGGCTGCATGGAGACTTGATGTGACGAGTGGCCAGATATTTAATATATTCAACCAAATCTACAATCAAGTGCTGGGCCTTGCTGCGGCAGCAGCACTCTTCGGCTGCTTTGCGGCCCGCTCCGCCTGCTGCAGCTGCTGCTTCTCCAAAGCCTCGTCAATCAGGCGCTTCAGCTGCTTCTTCTCAGCCAGAAGCTTGAGGAAGTTGAACAGGAAGGGGATGTAGTTGTGCTTGCGCCGGATGTTCTCAGCATGCCAGTTGGCACGCTTGGACTGCTCAGCATCCAGCTCATCCTGCAGCCTGCGCAGGCAGCAGTGGCAGCAGCATGGGCAAGCAGAAGCAATCAGCCAAGATGCAGGCTGTTGAGCAGCCTGGCACTTGACAGTCAATGTAAGGAGGCCAAGCAGTGGAACGCCGGCGTCCCTCCTTGCATACGATGCAGCGTAGCATGGGGCCGGGCAGTGGCATGCACGCATGTGCTGCTGCAGCAGCTGCTCCCATGGCCCAGAAAGCATCCGCAGCGGGCAGCCGCCCTCACCTTTCCGCCTCGCCTGCTGCTTCTGCCAGCAGCTGACGCAGAGCTGCCTCGTCATCAGGCAGATCCAGGGGCTGCTGCTGCTGCTGCGCGCTGCTGCCTGCAGCATCCATCTCCATCGCTGCTCTCCCGCTGCCACCGCTAAGCTTATCCGACACTGCCTGCCGCTTGGCCTGTGCTGCAGCTAGCTGCTGCTGCAGTGCTGCGTGCCTGTCGCCAATCACTGCCATGAGGTTGAAGCGGATCTCGTTTGCTGCGTAACGTGCAATGCGGGCCTGGATGTGTGGAGCAACTTCATCTAACCAGGAGTCCTGCAACAGGCAAGAGTATGCAAACCAGGTGCGAATGAAGGACAGCAGCAGACTGCAGTTACGCCTGTGCTCCATGCATGGCATGTAGGCAAGATCTGTGCACCCGTGAGCAACATGCTGAACTGTGAGTTGCCAAGCCACATGCCCTGCATGCAAGCACAGCTGTGAAGCCAGGATAGCAGCAATCCTGGACGGCATTGCCAAGCTGTGTTGGGTTGTATCTAACGACACAATCCAGCAAGTGGAGTATTCAAATGCACAGCTGAAGTAATGCGGAGGGCTCCTGCACTGCACATGTGGAACAGTGAAGCATGGTTGTGGTGCACGCACACACCTGGTTCACTGCATCTGCCAGCATGATGGGTCCCTGCTTCAGGCCATCCAGCTCGTACAGCTTGCCATTCACAGGCAAGTAGCTACAGCACGCAAAGCAGCACAAGTAGAGACAGAAAGCTTCAGTGTTCTGTGGTCGCACGAGGCAGACGGTGCTTTGCTCCAAGACAGCTACGGATTTGCCTGCCACTCTTGGTGCGTTATGACACAAGAAGCTTCCTCATGACGCCATCCTCTGCCATAAGCAGCAGCCCTGCAACCCAGCAAGCAAGCAACCTTCCTATGCGCTTGCAGTGCTCTGCGGCTGTGAGCAACTGCTTGGAGGGGCAGCACCTACCAACCCTTTGCGAGCCTGCAAATGCAAGGCCCCTGCGCCGGCTGTGGCTGGCAATGCCGCCATTTTGACAGCTGCCTCCTGCATGTGCTGCTGTTGCTCCTGCAGCAGCTGCGGCACTCGCGCTCACCCAATAAAGTGGTACACGTCATCATCATCGCCTGCAGTGCGCTGCTCATCAGCCACCAGCGGCTCTGGCCGTGCGAAGCTGTTGTGTGCTGTGCGGATGCTGTCAGAATTGCTGATCGCCAATCCTGCAGGCGCAGGACACACGCAGGCACGCAGACCTTACAAGTCAGGCGTGTGAACGGGATGTGAGGCATGTTGGCATGTCTGACGCAGGCAGCTGGCCTTCCTCTTTGCTTGCTGGAAAGACCACTGCCCTGTCCATAGCATCGCAGCTGCTGCATCTGATTGACAACCGGCTGTGCATCCTGACCCCTATAACGCCACATGTGCTGTGCAGTATGCCGCAAGTGCACACAATTTGCAGCACCCACCCTTCAGTTCTGGTGGAAAGTCTGCTGTGAACTCCCGGAAGTTGCTCAGCTCCTGGCCTAGATCCAATTGCGAACAATTGAGCAGGATTGACAGGATGGCTTGCGTAGCGCAGGCGTTGTTGATGACCTGGCTGGCGAAGAACACCTTGCCGGCATCCTCGCTGCTGTCTACTGGCCGCTCATCCTTCTCATGGCGCCACTTGAACAAGAAGATGAGACCATACACTGGCCTGCAGGAAGGCATAGCGGAAGGTTCCTAGCTGAACGGCACCAGCATTTGACAAGGCGTTGCTGGCTTACTTGAACAAGGCAAACACGGTGAGGTGACATGTCACGTGTAAGAGCTGCTGCCGAGGAGAAAACATATATGGGGGTCTCGTCTACATATGCTCCCCTTGCTGCTGCGGTTGTGAAGTGCTTCAGGTCTCAAGTTAGTGTCTATCCGTCCACAAAGGCCCCGTGTGCAGCCAGAGCAGCACCGTGGCCATCATGTGCATCCAGTTTTGCTGCTGCTGACCAACAAAAAGGAAACATTGCAGCTGTCCATGCAAGCATGCATGCATCCGTGCAGTTGCAGGTGCTGTGTTGCACCTGCGATGGTCATTGTACAGTATGAATCAGAAGCCTGGCTGCGATCATCACGGCGCTAGCTGTGGACTCACTTGAGGCTACTCAGAGAGTCTGGGTCCAGGGAATAGAGCTCCTCAACCTGACAGCATATACAGCACCAGCACGTTAGCTGTGCAACAGCTGGCAGTGAGTACCTGACAAGGCGGTGGCCGCTGCTTATAGATAGCTGCCAACATGCCGACCCGGTGTCACATAAACCAAGGTGCCACCATATTCAAGTCATCCCGCACCTGCACGCCCTTCACGCCTATCTGCTGGATGAGCTCCGTGAACACGCCAGGGTCGCTCTCTATTGTGGTCCAAGTCTCGCCCTTACCAGCCATATTGATGTAAGCTGAAGTTCTCGCTTAAGAATCAACGCTTACTTTTTGCGTACAGTACGTGTTCAAGCACTTCATAAGCGGTACCGTCTCCCTATAGCTCATAGGCAGTGAAAGACCACTTGGTTAAATAAACAGGCGTTGAAATACCATGATCAAATGGTGTCATTCTTGTCAAAAGTCCTCTTGTCATCACTTGAAATTTCAGGGTTTGCCACGGAGCAGTTGCAACCCGTGATCGCTTTCAACCAACCGACACGCTTTGCCATATACGTATCTCCTGACGTGCTGAGCTTTCAGCCCGTACTCCTCAGATCAGTCTTCATACGCAAGGCAGGGCTGTTCTTTGCGTTCGGCGAGGCTACGCCCTTTGCTCCCCGCGTGTTAAACGTAAAACAGCAATCATGAATGAGATAGAGGTGAACAGCTGGGCTGCTGCTGCTCATATTAGCGACACTGGGACAAACCTAGCAGGCAGCACAGTAGCTGAGCGGGCTCATATGTTTACACGCAGGTTGAGCGTCAGATAGAGCAAATGGTACGCTTCATAAAGCAGGAGGCTGAAGAGAAGGCGAACGAGATTAGGGTGTCAGCAGAAGAGGTGGGTGGCACACGCGCAGCTGCTGCTGCTGGCTGATGCTATGGCTGGAAGAATCAGATCAACGGCGTTGCTCCCTAATCTGTGACCGTCAACACGAGTCCGTCCTGTTACTTATGTAGGAGTTTAATTTGGAGAAGCTGCAGCTACTAGAGCAGGAAAAGGCAAGGATCAGGAAGGAGTATGAGCGGAGGGAGAGCCAGGTGGAGGTCAAGAAGAAGATGTAAGTAATGCTGCGTAGTGACACGTAGCGGCTTGCTTGCACGACTTGCACGTCAGCAATGTCTGCAGACCAGCAAATGGTTGCAGAAGTAGCACTGATTGCTGTTCTTACTGTGGTGTGTACTTTTTTTGTATTTGCGCCACAGCTCCACCTCAGGTACCTGCCTCCTCTGTGAACGCACTGCAGCACTTCTGCTGCTGGTGCCTGGCGTGGCAGCAATCGCCAGACATCTCAGCAACTCCATGCGTGGTCGGTGGTGCAGCAGTTGTGCCTGCTGCCAGCCAGTTATCAACACTCTCTGCTGCCGTAAGGAGTGATGCTTTGTGTGTGTGTCTGCTGCTTGCTGCTGCAGCGAGTACTCCAAGACGCTGAATGAGGCTCGCCTCAAGGTGCTGGCTGCGCGAGAGGCTGCCATCCAGACAGTGGTCAAGGAGGCGCGCGGCAAAGTGCGGGAGGCTGCCAAGAACCCCAGCGCATACAAGAAAATGATGCAGGACCTGCTGGTGCAGGTACGGCCCGGCCCCCACATTGCCTGGTCAATTGCATGGGCGGATAGACTGGCTGATGGATGAATGCATGGATGGGTCGGCGGTCGTGCCACAGTTGTGTCACGGCAGTCTGTCTGGCTGGTGCTGCTGCGGCAAGTTGCCTAGCTGCAGGCTGAGCTGGTTGCTGCAGGCATGCCCGCAAATGGCGGTCCGGCACTCGCCTGATCTGCGCGTCCAGGTGTTCGCCTCACTTGCGCTGCCAGCGTGGCATCTCACCGCTGTCATTGTGCTGCACGGGCCTGCCAACAGGCAATGCACAAGCTGCGGGAGCCGACCGCGCTGGTGCGTGTGCGCCAGAGCGACCTCATGCTTGCCAAGGAGGTGCTCGAGCCTGCGCGCAAGCAGTACTCTGCAAGCTACGGCAAGGAGTCGCCCACGCTGACGCTGGACCAGCGCGACTTCCTGCCGCCGCCGCCTAGCGGCAAGGGCGACGAGGGGGATGAGGCAGTCAGCTGGTGAGGCGCACAGCGGCGATCAGCAGTCCACAGCAGTGATTGCGGCGTTTGTGTCGGCAGCTTGCCTGCGCTACAGCTGCTGTTGACGACTGCCACCACTAGTGGCAAGGCTCTTCACAGACATGATTTGTGAGTGGGCAAGAGGTGCAGCAGGACGTGCGTGTTGGTCAGCTATGGGGCAGCACCTGCTGTGGCCCTGTGTAACCAGCTGGGAAGCATGGAACACGCAGCATGAAGCATGGCCCAAAGGTGATGTGCTGCTTCATATATGAGCACAGGGGGCAGCCCAAATGAAGCATCTGCTCAGGTGCTGCAGTTGTGTCTGGAGGCAACCTGGAGCAAGTTTCCTGTCCTTACAGTCAGTTGCTCATCAGTTATGCAAGCTTCGCGAATCTCCGCAACGTTTGCAAACACACCGGAGCAGTGCCGCCCATGCCTTGTGCTCGTGTGGCATTGCAGCTGTAATGAACCAGGCGCAGCTGAGTCCAACCCCTGCATGACTTAATTCTTGCTGGACAACGGCTCGGGTCGCCCTGTGTCGCGAGTCGGCCATGCACGTGCTGACTGCGCTGGCTTGCCGCCTTGTCTCGATCCCTCCCTGCTGCAGCTCCGGCGGTGTGGTGGTGACCAGCGCTGACGGGCGCATCGTGGTGAGCAACACGCTGGACCACCGCGTGCACATCGCCTACGAGGCCAACCTGCCGGACATCCGCGGCAAGCTGTTTGGCGTGGTGGCGTCGGGCGCGCACTGAGCCGCACAGCAGCTGGCGCTGTGTGCGGCAGCAGCTGGTCATGCGGGCGGCGGCATGCAGGCAGCAGCCGCGCAGCAGTTGGCGCTGACATAGCGTGTTCGCTGCAGCTGCCTGTTGTGTTCCAAGGCGTGCCAGGCATGCGGGGTGTTTAGCCCGTGTTGATGCGGTGGAGTGTTGAGGCGGGGTGCATGGCGCGGCGCAGTCAGCTGGCTTGGCTGTGCTGCATGCTGTGTGAGCTGTAGAGTATCAGCAGATGTGGCGTGGTGTTTGTAAAGCGGCGGACTGATGTGCGATTTAATGATTGTGTCAAAAGGGGGAGAATTTGGTGGCAAATGTGCTGCAAGATGCGGCCGTCTGCTGCACTCCTGATGTTTGGGAGTTTGCCGGTGGCTGGTGGTTGCCTGGTGTTAGGTTCTACTCAACCTACAAAGAGTCGTGTTCAGCATGCTCTCGTAGCAGAATTGTCTTCTGTCAGCTTGAGGGATCATGCCATGATGGTCATAATGATGGTAGCACTGATGTCTACTATGTGACCACCGGCTTATTTTGTATCATGTGAAGAAGCAGCAGCACTCTAGCATGAACAGGCAAGCAAGCATGCAGTGTCACCCAACCCCTGCATGCGAGGCTGTATCATGTGCATGGGCATGGTCGTTTGTTCAATGAGGTTGACTTGGGAATCATGAAGTGTGGCAGCGCCTTTGCACCACCTGTTCAACGTGTGGTAACAGCAGATAATTCTGGCTCCAGCCCTTTCCTTGCAAGACTGGTGTGGCAGTCTATTAGTTAGCAGGCCCTGCCGGGCTGCAGTGACGCTTTAGTGCACTTTGACCTTGCACACGTGCATACCGCCGTACGTGCAGTCTAAATTATTCAGCAACATGCAAATATGTTGCTGATGATGTCAGACAGGCAACACACCGCCGATCACAGTACATGACCTACCTGTTGACCTCCCTGCCTCCACACCAAACCCTCATAGTGCGAATGCCGTCGAACAGCCAGCCGCTGCATCAGATCACTCTCATTTGTGTGACATTTGGTCAGCGCACCACTTCACCGCCGTAGGTCAGGCGCAGGATGAGCAGCGACATGCAGCGGGACGCCCTGGACCTGTGGCAGCGTGTGCAGCAGCGCGGCCCATTGGTGAGGGCGGCCTCTCATCGTTGTCAACGTAAACATGATGCTGTTTGTTTGCGTTCATTGCTCTTCCTTGTACAGCAGCAAGTGGTCAAGTTGCTGCTGCTGCTGCTGCTGTACTGCTTGCAACGGCTCACATCGTCAACTTCTACCGCATTCTAGGTCCAATGCATCACCAACTTTGTGTCCATGGACATCATGGCGAACGTGCTGCTGGCAGCTGGGATGAGCCCTGCAATGGCACACTCCCTGGACGAGGTGCGCAAGTGCAGCAGAACTCAGCAGTCTGCTGCTCCATCATCAACCCCACTGGCGCGCATTTGCTGCTTAGCTACTTCACCTGTACAGTCCACTGTCACTTCAGGCCACCACTGACGTGTTGCAACTTTGGTCTTCCAGAGTGCGCGCACTCAACAACTACATTGCAAGCTGCTCAATGACTGCACTGAACTTATACTAGCAACTACCATGCTTCGGGAGTCAGTGAGCTTATCAGCCGTGCAAGTCACCGTGTGCAGGTGGAGGAGTTTGTGCGCGTTGCCTCGTGCCTCCTGATCAACATGGGGACCCTCAGCTCTGACTGGGTGGCATCAAAGAAGCTGGCAGCCAAGGAGGTGAGGCGACAGCTTGCTTGCTATGATTGCGTCAACCCAACTCATGCTGGGGGCTGCAGATGTGCTGGTGTCAGCTGCCACGCATCATGTCGCACACATGTTCACCTGCTCCACCTGGAACCTGCTGAATGCATGGGAATCAGCAGCATACAGCCGAACCAGCGCCAGCACAGCCCTGCCTGCTCTGGAGCGGCGCTTGTGTTGTGATGCGATTGGCACAGTTGCACTTGCATCGCACCTTGCTGCCAGTCCTCTTGCTACATGCCTTCACAGGCAGTGATGTCAGGCAGCTGACATGCGCTTGGTTGATGTGCGCTCCTCGACCTATCGCTGCCGCTGGGGTCACCAACAGGCAATGGCAGTGGGCAAGCCGTGGGTGCTGGACCCCGTGGGCTGTGGTGCCACCAGCTACCGCACAGCAGCATGTGTGGCCATGCTGCGACAACACCCCGCCGTGGTGCGCGGCAATGCGTCAGAGATCCTGGCCCTAGCTGGAGCGGCAGGTGCCTTGCGAGGAACGGGCAGGACCAGCTGCAGCACTAGAGGGGCCTGCTCAGGCTCACATACATAGTGCGGGATGACAGCAGCACTTGAACAGGTAGACCATACGTCAGCAACCAGGCTGGCAGCAGCAGCGTGCGTCAGTGATCCATGGCTGCACTGTCACACCCTTGGTGTGCGTCAGCCATGTGCACTGTCACACCCTTGGTGTGCGTCAGCCATGTGCACTGTCACACCCTTGGTGTGCGTCAGCCATGTGCACTGTCACACCCTTGGTGTGCGTCAGCCATGTGCACTGTCACACCCTTGGTGTGCGTCAGCCATGTAGAGCTGTGTTTGCCACCAGGAACCTGCTGCGTACGCTGCTCTGGATACGCTGAGTTGTCAGCTGAGGCCTGCCGCTGTACTGCTGCCGCTGCCGCAGCTGACATCAAGGGTGTGGACAGTACGGCCGCCAGCCATGAAGCGCTGGATGCAGCAAAGCAGTTAGCCACACAGCACAACTGCGTGGTGGCAGTGTCAGGGGCAGTAGACCTAGTGAGTACATGTTTGCGCTGTGTGAGGCGCTGTTGTCCTGCTGCTCAGCACTTGTCACGGCTGCGGATAGGCTGGGAGCTGCTGGGTGGTCAGCTGTTGCATGGTGTGTGCCTGCGTCAGCGTCTTGTGCAGTGGGTTTGCAGCAGAGCTTGCTAGCAGGTCAGTGGCAGGCTGCCAAGACTCCGCTGCTTTGCATGCATAGCTGCATCTGACATGTACGAGTCACACTCGTAGTCGCAGTTACTTGTGTTTGCAGCACAGCAGTCGGATGCATCTCAGCATGCCAGTCTCAGCACCCACGCATCACTTGCGCAATAAGATTGGCCTGATTTGCTGCTGGCCTGCTGTGTTCATTCCTGGGACTGCAGGTGACTGATGGCAGCACTGTGCTCGAGGTACACAACGGTGTTGCAATGCTGACCAAGATAACTGCAGCTGGCTGCTCAGTGACCGCCCTCATAGCTGGCTTCCTGGCAGTAGCGCAGCCGCAGGAGGTGCTGCTGGCAACAGCAGCAGCGCTGGCAGTGTTCGGGTGAGGCACCGCATGTGCTGTGGCTGGTGGCTGCTTGTTGCCATCACTCTTGCAAGCCGTGCCTCTGACATTTTGTGAGTTGTTGTGACTGCACTAAGTTGTTCTGCTGCTGATTGCGGGGTTGCTGTACAGTTGTAGAGCGCTATGTTTGATTCGCATAGCAAGTCAGCTGCTTGCCAGTAAAGGTGTGTGTGCCCCCTTGTCTGCTGGCAGGTATGCTGCTGAGCTGGGCGCTGCTGGAGCAGCAGGGCCGGGCAGCTTGCGTGTTGGCCTTCTGGACAGCCTGCACAACCTGGCAGAGGGGGCAGGCAGTAAAGAGGGCAGCCAGCAGCTGCTACATGGGCTGAAACTGGAGAGGCGCGGCTGAGAAGTGCTAGCACATCACGTGCAGCGCTGTGCAGCAGTGGCTGCTTACAGGCATTGATGTGGCAGCGGAACGCAGTCTAGGTGCACAGTGGCTGCTTACTGGCCAGGCGCCGCAGTGCAGATGCACTGGCAGTGTGACAGTTTTAGTCAACATGTAGTGGCTGCCATGTACATTGGCAACCAATTCAAAAACTGTGAGCTTCACACGTGTGTTCTGTTGAGTGCAGCGCACTACACAGGCGTCGGCAAGCTAACACTCCCAACCTTTTGGCCAACTCGGATTTAGTTCCGTTATGTTAATTTGTTCAGTAGTGTCCACACTGTGCTTATATTAAGGCGTTGTGCAACACCGTTGGTAACATCTCCTGGCATTATATGGGTCACATGCAGCACCCCAGTGAGCAGTGATGCAACTCCATCCGAGGAACCTTCTGTTTGGTGCTCGAAGTGGCGGTCGTCGAAGACGTGGCGAGAGGAACATGGACGAAGCGAAGTACAGCAAGAGAGGTATCAGTACAGTGTACGATATGTGTGTTGCTGTCTCGTAACAGGCGCTGCACTTTGACGTGCTGCAGGCGACTGCTTCAACAGGACACCCATGCACAGGGAGACGCCTTGGCTGCGGAATGCATACCAATACCTATCTCTAATTAGCAGATACCCCTTGCAAGCGTTTTCAAGCATCCCGGCTGGCTGACCGCAGAAGTCCAACAGTAACCACCTGCACGGCACACCAGCGGCGCCGACTTGAAGGTTGCTGTTTCTACCGTTATTCACGCATTTTTTGAATACAGTTGTAAAAAAATTGTTTAAGGAGGATATGTGCAGCCATGCACGCTTGTATGGCCTGCGGTTTTTGTTGTTGCAGAAACGGCCAGCACATTCTGCCAGTGCAGAACGAACTGCGCTCCACAAATAGTATGTTTTGAACTAAATACACTATTTTTAGCATATCCATGCGGAAGCCGTGCTTCTGGTCTGTGCATGGGTTTCGCAGCACGTCGCACAGGCTGTGCGGCACAGCGAGCCGACAAAGTGCAAAGTGCCACTCATTGTGCCCCGTATCAAACACAAACTGTCTTCCATTGCTGCTGGGATGTGCCACGTTTATAAGCGGCAACCCATGCCCAGCAGCAGCAACATGCAGGGCTGCTGCCATCCTGCAGTGCCCGGCCATATGTCAACACCACACCAGCAGTGATTTCCAGTGCATGCAAGCAACGCTGCTAAGCATGTACAGTGGCGACTTATATGGCTGAGAAGCAGCCGCAACACCAATTGGTGTCACAACATGCAGCAGAAGCAGCATTTCCTTTGTGGAGGCAGGGTGCATCTGCTGCCATGCTGCAGTCCACCAGCTCAGGGTTCCGGGGTTGAATATGTGTCACAGGGTGTACCTCACCACCTTAATCAAACCCTTTGACACCATGCACTGTGCATGTGTGCCTGCAGCTTCGCAGAAAGCCGCATGTGCTGTACTAGTCAGCAGCACCACTGACTCAGCCGTATTGCATGATTGCCCCGCTGAAATGCGGACTGCATGGCAACACGGCTTTAAGTTTCGACAGGCATCACAGCTAGAGGTACACATGACAGATGCAGCACGCACAGACTTGCTATCACAATGTGATGCTGCAGTGACCAGTATGGTGACGCATTTACGTAATAAATACCGATCCTGCGCGGATTTTGTAGCATCCCAGCATGATTTCACAGCATTTGGACAGATGGTGTCACAGCATATGCATCAACAGCTGGGACAGGGGCAGTTTGCCAACGGCAGGGTTTTTTCTTTCTTGTCATCGCACTCACATGATGCATCGGTCATGGTGTCCCCAGTGTCTCTGGATGCTTTACGACGCCACATACGGCGTTACCAGCATCATTTTGTCATCACACGCATGGACAAGCTGCCTAATGTGTATGTACTGATGTGCAAACAGCTATACAGGGCACAGACTGTGGATGATCTACAGAACAGTGGCTACTACAACCCCAATGGGTCTGTGGCGCAAGCACACGCCGCTATAACAGCAGCTGTGACGTCACCACAATTTGCCGTAGCACGTTTTGCCTATGCGGACGAGTATAGTATGCTTTGTCAGTTGCAGAATTTCCCCTATGCATCACTCCTTGTTAAAATGCATAAAAACCCGGTGAAAATGCGTTTCTTGGCTTGCAATGGCCGTAATGGCCTTATACCAGTGGCCAAGATTGTGACACAGCTGTTTCGGGCTGTCTCTCCATTACTTGACACCATCTGGTGTACTACGTTGTCCACAATGGGCCGTACTTGGGCCAATGACGGACCTTGGATGTGCCACAACTCCGAGGGCATTGTCAAAACATTGCGGCGTTTCAACCTGTCATGCATGCGTTATGACACATATGTGCATGGACACGGATGGCGGGCGTGGGATGTAGTACGGCTTTTCACCAACATTGACCAGGCTGATCTACTGTCACGCATCAGGCAACTGCTTAAGCGTGCATGGATTCAACAGCTGCCTGCACTCAACGCGTCTAGGCAAGGTCAAGGTACCATGGCTTCACAGCAGACCGCGGTATTGCAGGTGTTTGCAAACAAGTCTGTACCGGTCTGGCATACATCTATCGATCATGCATACCTGGTGTATGGCAGACCAGAACAAGCAGGCATTTTTTCAAGGGGGCGCATGAATAATGACAGGGCTGGATTTAACAGTTGTTGTGGTGGCTTTCATTTGATGACATTGGCCGAGGCTCAGACTATGTCTGGCCTGCTGATACAGCAGGCGTACGTGCGTTTTGAAGATACGGTATACCACCAGACGACAGGCATACCTATGGGGATAAATCCTGCTGTTTACTATGCAAACTTGTACCTGGTGTCATATGAGCTGGATTTCTTGGAACAGTTCCTGCCATTGTTACGCATAGGCAGGAACATACCAGCAGTACCCGTCTACCCTGGCCCCATGGTAGACGTAGTGGATAGAATGGTTTCTTGCATAACGGCCGCAGATTTGCTTGCTGCTGATCTGCCGGGCACCCCCTACCTGCGTTTTGCAGCATCCCAGCTGCTTGATCAGTTTCGGTGGATCAAACGCTATGCTGATGACATCACAGTAGGACCGAATCGATTCATTGAAAGTTTATTGTATACTGATCAATGGGTGTTGGGCGGCAGGATACACGGGTTGTACCCCGGCATGCACCTTACACTGGAAAGGCAGGACAGCACCATTCACAAGTGCGTGGCATTGGATATGCGCATTCTGACCACAGAGACAGCGCCGATCAGTGCTGATCAAGCACATGAGCCAGGTTTTGTTTTTTCCTATACTGTCTTGTATGACCGGCGGCGCCTACCGGGTTTTGCATCCTTTGCAGCACTGCGTTTTCAGCATGTTACGTCTTGCAAGACACGAGCGCAGGCATACAACATATTACATGGCAGACTTTGTCACCTGATGCGCATTGTGATGCATAAAGCATGCTTTGTGTTGGAGGCAGCAAGGTGCATTCATCATATGCGACGCAGCGGCTACGAAGTCGGACGTTGCTTCAATCATACTAAACGTTTCCTGAAGGCATATCCACGTGACGCATATAACACATCACATTGGCAGTTGTTTCAGGATATTGTGTGCTGCTACCACCGGATTGATGGTGATGCCACTCTTATTTCAGGGGTTGTGGATGAGTGGACCCCCACTCACCACTCCACAGTAGCACCGTTGCATCCTGCATGGTCTTCTGATATGGATATCAGTGACAGTAGTGGTTCAGACATGGATTTTGATTGACGCCGTTACACATGGGGAGCACCACACATGACTGAGTGCCCGTGTGATAGGGGTAACATGCTAGGCCACTGGTAATTTTTACTTCTTTCTGTTATGTGTGTTTTTTGTATGTGTGTTTTTTACCTGCAATACATATTACGACTTGCTGTGTTTCACTGCTGGGTTACACTGTTGCTGCTTATCACAGAACGATTCTCAGTCAAACTGCTGCTGTTGCTGCTACTGCTGCGGCTACTGAGCTAACATTTGCGAGGTTTTTGCGATGATATATTCTGGACTACACCTCGGGCACGAGTGTCATCGCGGGGTTCTGCAGCTGGATGGGCAGGACGCTATAAGTGCCCGGAGGAAGGCGTCCGAGAGTTGGTCCGCTCGGACCACTCTCGTTGACACTGCCGCTGTTTTTGAATTTTTGGGTCTGCGGTACAGGTGCGTATGAAGATGATGCTTTGATGCTGGCCAGCTTGCCTGCATGGCAGCACACTCGGAGCACCAGGAGAGCTTGAGCGGGCCGCTCCTGGTCAAGCATTGCTTTGAAGGTATGACGTTTTTGCATTTACCTGGAGCCCAGGAGCCGTTAAATCCGTTCTTTTACAACTGCAGTTTATGCCTTTACCTGAAGCCCAGGAGCCGTTTAAAAACTCGTCCTATTACAACTGCGTTGTGTGTTGTGCTGAGGACATGCATGCATGAATCTTGTTACAGCGACGTTGTATAGTATCATCATCTTTCCTGTAAGAGTGGATGGTCATATTGTGAAAGATTGGGGGCTGGGCCGCTGCAGGCGACAATTTGACAATGTGCCGCGTGCCCTCATGTTCATGCAATGTGCGCTGTTGGCTGAGCAGCATGGCATTGAACGTTGCCGGATGGAACAGGCACCTAGGTGCAGGCTGCATCATTGCACATGGACTTTGTAAAAGAACGGATTTAACGGCTCCTGGGCTCCAGATAAATGCAAAACTGGCGCACCTCAAGCAATGCTGGACCAGGAGACCCCCGCCCAAGTTCTCCTGGTGCTCCGAGTGGGCTGCCATGCAGGCACGCATTCCTGCAGCAAGGCCTCAAATATTCAAACATACCTGTAGCGCAGAGAATTGTGTCATAGCTTAGGCCCTTCTGTAAAGGCGGATCATCATCATCAGCAGCAGCAGCAGCAGGGCTCGATTCCAATGGGCACCTTACGTGTGCACTTCAACCTAAATATCAACCAGTGCCTCATGCACTTATACCAGGTTCCTGAGCCAATCGACCACATCTACAGAGATGCACTACAATATGTAGAGCATGGTTTGCACCACCACCAGTACTGGCAGGCTGGCAGCCTGGCAGCACAGCTGCTCATGGGCAGCAACGCTGTGTTACTCATGTTACACTGCTGGCGGCAACTGCTCCAACAACAGCTCTGCTAATTACACACAATGCAGGGCTTCTTCACCCCAGCTACCCAGCCCAATGCATCATCTTGGCGCGCTACAAATGTTTAGGCACTGTGGTTCTACGACAAGCCGGGGACACATCCTGAACATCACTGCTGCCTGCAGCAGCAGCAGCAGCAGCAGCAGCAGCAGCAGCAACAGCAGCAGCAGCATGCCGCCGTTGCTATGTTTAAGGAGCCACTCTGTATCGCTGGCAATGTTGAAGTCCACTGAACATCCACATTGAGTACTCTGAGGTGTCAATAAAGGGTACAATATGTGTGTTGCCGTCTCGTGGTATGTATACATACAGGGAGAAAACGGTGACGAGTTGTCAAGCGGCGAAGAGTTTAGGGAGAAAGAGGGAAACGGCGG